>OU426982.1:89496840-89761840 GCA_911387785.2 Aelia acuminata
TTATGATGTTTTAACGAGTGTTTTAAGGAAGACTGCTTCAGAAGTTCTTGGTGAAAAAAAGACAAATGTAAGGACAAAACAATGGCTAACAGAAGATATAATAAGAAAGGCAGAGAGGAAAAAACAGGCATATGTCAAATGGCTTAGCTCAAAAAAGGACGAAGACAGGGAAATTTGTGTGCTAGAAAGGAGAGAGCTGCATAAAGCAGTAAGAAGTGCGAAAAATGAAAGCTGGGAAAAGGTATGTGCGAGAATAAACTGTAAACTGGATTTTGGAAGGGCAGCGGAAGCATGGTCAGTACTAAAAGGAATGAGGAAAGGTGAAAAACAGGATCCCAGACTGACTTTGATACAAAAGAGTGATTGGACTTCCCATTTCAAGAAACGGGTCCCTATTCAGGTAAATTGGGATATCTCACTCCTATATTCAAAAACGGAGATAGAAAAGATTGTGGCAATTACAGAGGCATCTGTGTGACAAATCCTATCATGAAGCTACTTGGCAGAATAATAAAGAATAAATTAGAAGCCCAATTTCTTCAATCAGAGGAGCAATGTGGGTTTACAGCAGGAAAATCCTGCATTGACCACATTTTTACGCTCAGACAATTGCTGGAAAAACAAGCAGCGAAAGCTAAAAGAGTTGACATGGTATTTATAGACCTGGAAAAAGCCTATGATAGTGTTCCTCGGAAACTACTTTGGAAGTCCTTGGAATTAGCTGGCATAAGTAAAGATACCATAAACTTAATAAAGGAAATTTACAAAAATAATAAATGCCAAATAAAAGTAGGAAGTTCCCTATCCGAAGATTTTGAGAGTAGCAAAGGCCTTCTTCAAGGATGTTGTATGTCTCCGACATTGTTCAAAATATTTATTGACGCTTGCCTAAAAAATTGGACAGATAAATGTAGCCCGATGGGTATTCTAATCAATGGCACGTACTTACACCATCTATTATTCGCTGATCAGGTGATCATTGTACAAGATGAAGATGATGTAAGTTACTTATTTAGGAAAGTAATGGAACAATACAAAGAATGGGGATTGAGAGTGAATGAGAAGAAGACAAAATACATGAGTACAGATCTGGGTGAAGCGAACGACTCTGTTATATTATTTGTAAGTTCTATGAATTTCCAACAGATGGGGATATAAGTTGATTTATTGACATAACACTTCATTTTCTTTCGATATGTAGGATGGGTAAGCAAGCATCCATTTGCCAAATCTATTTTTTCAGGTTTGGACTAGGAAAATCCGTATTTTTACTTTCACTTACCTATATATGAAATATATAGTAAGTGGAAGTATTTCGATCGTGAAAAATTTCGACTTCCGATTTTCATTACATAAGGAAATACATGTTTTGGGGTCCCCTGAGTCCAAATAACCAAGTCCCGCGAAATGGTCTGTGTGTATGTGAACAGACTAGCTCAAAAACTATAAACCGTGCGAAAATGTAATTGGGTATTTAGTGTATGTATATCCCCGCAATGTGACAGCAAAAATTTCATCAAAATTGCTCAAAGGGAGGGAGTACTTTAATAACTTTTTAAGCTTTTTTTGATTTTCTCAAAAACGGCTCAAACGATTTTGATTAAACTCGGTATTTGATGTATTAATATGATCGAGATATGACTGTAAAAATTCCATCAAAATTGATTAACCGGAGGGGGGACTTTACTTTAAAATTTTGTATCATTTTCACGTGTTTTTTTTATTTACTCAAAAACGGTTTTAAAGATTTTGATCAAACTGGGTATTTGATGTATTTATGTGCCAAAGATGTTATAGCCAACATTTCATCAAAATTGATTGACTGGAGGGGGGGCTTTATTTAACCCTAAACCGGGTGCGCTGGTTGACTTTGGACACCAATTCTCATTAAAGGTCAGTCGTGCAGGTAGCAATTTGAATTACCCCTTCCCACCCTTAGTACCTTTCCCTGGACTCCTCCTCCCTAGATAAGTCTCACATTGGCTTTTGTTCGAGTGACAAGTGACCAGTTATTGCTAGTTTATCATTGAAAACCACGGCTGGTGTCCAAAAGCAACCACGCACCCGGACATGTAAGTTATAAAGTTCTTTTATTATTTTATTTTCGGATTTCTTTTTTTTTGGTTTATGTTAAATATCTGAAACTTATTCTCTTTAAAGGACAATATTATAAAATATGAAAACATTCCAAGGATTTTAAGAGAGTTGTATGATATGGAGAAAGAAGGGATCTTCTAGAAATAGGAGACGGATTTTTCTGATGGGGAAGGTGAAGCCATAAAGTATTCTGACCAAGAACATGACAGTGACTCAGAACAAGGTGGTCCAGATGATGAATATGAGTCGGATGATGATGATAGGGAATTCGTTTTTAGAAAGGATGATGAATCAATGTGGTCAGCGAAAGATTTTTCGAAACCTATTTCCAGAACAAAGTCGAAAAATATTTCAAAAACATTTCTTGGCCCTTAGGGGGATGCAAAACATGCTTTTTCAGGAATTAAATATTTTACTCAAATAACTGATGTAAACATTATAGATCAAATAAGTAGTTTTTAATAGTTTCAAATAGTTATATTATTTTTCGAAATATTTAATTTTTTTTAAATATTCAAATTGATTATTATTATTATTTTCTTGTTTTATCTGTAAAAAAATCATAATAATACAACATTTATAAATAATTTTAAATTATTCATACACCTATACTTAATTTTAAGTAAATTAAAGTAATCGTGTCCAAAGTCAACCACGCGCCCGGTAGTGTAAAAAAAAATTGGCGCGCCTGGTCTAGGGTTAATAAATTTTGTATCATTTTCATGTGTTTTTTTTATTTACTCAAAAAAGTCTTTAACGATTGTGATCAAACTGGGTATTTGATGTATGCATATGCCAAAAATGTGATAGCCAACATTTTATCAGAATTGGTCAAAAGGAGGGGGCACTTGATTTCATAAATTTTTTCCTATTTTTACCTTTTTTTTCGATGATCTCAAAAACGGCTTTAACGATTTTTATCAAATTCGTCATGTTTAATGAAAATTAGGTGTTCTTTAATATCAGGTAAGCTTTATCATTATTAAAATGTCCTGAGGGGTCTTAAATGGGGCCTTTTTTGATTGTTTGTTTTTTTGTTTCCTATAAAGTAACTTTGTTTTTGTTTATATGGAGAAATTAACTCTCTCTCGTTACGCCTAAAAATAAGAAATGGCTAAATATGAGATATGATAAAAATAAAGAAAACATATAGAGGAGAAAAAAAGAAAAATATTCAGTCAACTCATAAAACTCGTTGAGCCCACGCACGCGGAGTACGCCTTTAATGACAGACCATTGTTTATAATTAAAGCCGTTCTGTTCATTTGAGAAGTGGCAATTAACAAAACGCATTAATTTCTAATCTACGTAAGTTGGTAAGTGAAAGTTGTGTGTTGCGAGCACCCACCAGATTCTTATGAGCAATTATGAGTCGCCTTTTCAGCTGTGGGGAAAACATCGAATCTATTTGTTTAAGCAAAAGACAGGTTAACCAAAATCATTGTGCACTTATTGGCACTACAATGCCAATTGACAATTGTGAATTCTAATATTAAAAAAAAATGTAAATTAATATTATAAAAAGTTATAAATTAACGTTATCTATATCATTCATAAGATTAAATTTTTATGTTTTGATAAATAGTAATTTTTTTTATTCATTTATTTTTTTATTGGTTCTCCCCTTCCTCGCCTCTTAGGCTATACAGGGTTTCCCTGGCCAGGGGAGAAGGTGGGGGATTGATGCAGAGTATTATTAAATGTCCCCTGGCTCCAGGTTTTGAACTTGCTATCTTCGGCCTCTCAATCATATGTTGCCATGGGCAATGCATATTTTCTAACACGTTTGCCCACTCGCCCATCCAGCCACCCTTAGCATAGAAACAGGAATCCATTGGTCAGCATAGAAACTTACAATACTAAAGGTTGCGAGTTCGCATCCCAAGGTGTCCCTAAGATTTTTTAATCGGAGTAAAAATCTTGTCTATGCCGCCCCTCGGATAGAACGTAAAATGGAGGTCCCAAGCCTGTACAATGTCAGGTACTCATTACAGATCCCAACCCTACTTATACCTGGATAGGCAAAATTTTAAGATAATTTTACTGTTTAGCATACAGGAAACACTTGTACCTACCTTCAAAATACTTCGGTTTTGACATTGTATGAGTAGTAACATTCGAAATATGCAGAGTCCACCCAAATTAAGAGGGCAACAATTCTTTAGATGGGGTAGTAGGAAATGGGAGGGAGGTCTGAAAAAAAAATTTATTGCTGCAAGATGATGCTATGCTTCGTTTTTGATAGTTTCAATGATTCTGAATCTTAACAAAATGTGATCGATAAACCTAAGATAGCAGTTCAAAACCCGGAGTCAGGGGACATTTAATAATACTTTTCATTAATCCCCCTGACCCTGGGGAAACCCCATGTAGCCTAAACAGCAAGAAAGGGAAGAAAAAAAAAGAAATTCTGACTCTAATAGGACCTTTCCCATGACAATATATTCAATAGATAGAAAGTTATAGCCACATGTTATAATTGAACGATATGACAACTAACCAAATGATTATTTAAGTACATATACAATCAGAAATAAGTGGAGATCAGATTTTCATGTTAAATCTGGGTACTTTAGTATGTAAATATTGCTTCAAAAATCTGTAGCTAAATATGAGTAATATTTAGTAAGTATAATAATCACAAAACATACAACAAGTTAACAGAATGTAATTTGAAAGTATGACAGATTATGGATAAAAATCACATCTTGCAGATACCAAAAATCCGTCTTATCTTTCTTTCAAAAATCCTCAGAGCCAGCTGGTCAGCTACTTTCACGGTTGATTTTTTGCTTCCATAGCATACAACCAGTCTCATTGGATTCAGCATGAGTGTCACCGCCGGGGGGGACGCCCCCTCCCCCTAATATTTTGGAAGGGGCAACTACCTACACTTTAAATGAGACATAAATTGGCAAGTTTTATAAATGACTTTAAAATACATCGTTGGAGGAGGGATTAAATGTCCCAACAGTAGTTTTAGACTTTGTTATTTCGACTTTTATTTCTCGAATTTTTACCTATCTATGAAAATATTAGGCCCTCCACCCCAATAATTTGGTGCTGGTCACGCCCATGGGATTCAGAATCATAAAAGCCATCAAAATTGATACATAACTCTACAGTCCTTGCAGTCCAATTTTTCAGCCCCACTTTCTGATCAGCACTGATTAACAGCCCACTGATTACCAGCATAGGGTCCCTTATTTGGATGGACTCTGCATATCTTGAATATTACTACTAATACAAGGTTAAAACCGATATAAAAACCAGTTTTGATTTTGAAAACACAATTATTTAGCCTCTCTCTCTTCACATGGTTAGGATAAAATCACTGTTTAATGAAGGTACAAATTTTATTCTAATATGGTTAATTTTGGTCTATTTTTCCTCGACTATTATATTTTAAAGTTTATTCTGTTTTTCCAACTGGAAAAGTCGTGAACAAACTACGAACAACGGAACATGGCATGGAACGATACATGCTGGGAATAACCAGAAAAGACAGGAAAACAAATATATGGATTAGGAACAAAACAGAACTAATCGATATTGTAGAAATGGTTTTAAAGAGGAAATGGAAATGGGCTGGTCATATCATAGGAGGAATGAAGACAGCTGGACGAAGAGGATCATGGAGTGGACCCCAAGGCAGCACAAGAGGGCAAGAGGTAGGCCTACCACTAACCGGGACAAAGAGATGAGGGTAACATGCGGAGAAGTACCTGGAGCAGGGTTGCCAAATGCCGTGAAGAATGGAAAAGGCTAGGAAATGTTTACTACCTCGTCTGGCTGCAAGGATAGGATTTTTATTTGTTTTTAAAGGCGATTAAGTTTCTTTGTTTTGTTTTCTGTTTAGTTCATTACTGAATTTTTTACAGTTTATTATTTAATTTTGTACAACAACAGAACTCACAAAAATCCTCAGCTAAAAGCTGATTTTGCACAGTGTGTAAATAAATGTATATAATTTTATGTAAAATTATTTAATGCAAATAAAGGATTATTATTATTATTCTGTTTTTCCAACTATCACACAACTCTCTGAGCGAAGCCAGGCAACCCAGCTAGTTTTATTAATAAAAATAAGAAAAACATGTATACCAGGAATATAATCTCTATCAATTTCTGTAAGATCAGCGAGAGTGAGTGGCATTCCAGCTAATTGTTTCCAGACAGGTTCTGCAAGATTCAGACTAAGAGGACTGCCAGTACGAATAGCAATCCCCATCAGCATACCTACAGCATCAACAAATATACCATTTCAATATTATATTCCCACTACAAAGAAATTAAGACAAACTAATAAGAAGGAAAAAAAGTTACCAAGAAAATTAAACATGCTCATATGTAATGATGATTTGGCATGTGGATTAAGAAGGAAGCAATCTCGGTTGGTTCCTGTTTCGTCTCTTCCATTCGGAGTGGGTATTAAAAGAGGGAGTGATCCATTTTGAAGTTCATCACACATTTCAGCTATACTTTCACTATAACCACCGCCACAGTCATCAACACTTTCACCTGTTTTGAGGTTTAATTATCACAAAAATGAAAAGATTCTGATTTTTCAATACAAAGGCTAATTAATATGTTCTTAAAAAACAAATAAAAATAATTTTAATTCTCGTTTGAGATTGAAAAGGGTTCTTGCTGCAGATTGATAGAATTAATACTAGAAATATTAAGCTAACTGTTTTTCCATAGCTATCTATGGTATAATATCATACAATTAATAAACAGATAGGAGTCTAGATCATGTTCTTTTGAGTAAATACTAACCAACAAATTTAACCTTCCAAATCCGATGAGGTAAAAATAAAGATTCTTGAGTAAGAGATGATCTTTTAGAAACCATTTGTCCAAAAACAGATTTCATTCCATCAGGTCCTGCTAAACCTCCTTTAGCTCTAGCTCTTTTAACTTGGATTCTATTTAATTCAACGACAGGACCATGTGGCCGGTCCCTAACCATTGTGCTCTGAACTACCTGAAAACAATAATGATGTTTAACATTAAATAATAGAAGAAAGTAAAATAGTAACTAAAATATGTCAGTCCAATTTTTTTACCCACTAAAATATTTTTAAACAATTATAGAAGTATTAGCTAGCCCCCCTTCCTTAGGGGGCCCAACAACATTTGTCTATTTTTCTTACTAAATCACAACTTTATGATAATAAATATAGCAAATATGTGGGTCATTTTCCCAGAAAAGGCCAAACGCTGTCCCTGATGGATTCTGAAGCCCCCTCACCAGTTTGGTACATTAAAACAACCGCTAATTATGCTTTCTGCCCTGTCGACTAAGCAGGGTTTTACTCATATAACATTAAAAATTAAAGGTTTAATTTCAATATGAGCAGTGGAAATCTCCTTACCCCGCCATGTCACAACTCCAGTTTCCAAACTTTATGCTCGTCTACGAATTGACCATTGACGCTTTTTGAATTTTTTATAACTGTGGTGCTGTTCAAAACATCTCAAGATTAGAATATGGGGTATGCAATATTTTTAGAAATGATAGAATAGTATATAGAGGAGGGAAAAGGCTTGTCCCTGGTGTTTGGGGGTTTTCCCCCGCTTACATAGTATTTTCGTATTTTGGCAGTTTTTAACCATTACAGATGACTGCGGCTTCTGGCTAAAAGTAGAATTACATCTCAGGTAACAACTCTTTTTGCCCTCAAATCTTTTCAGTCACTGTAGAACCGTCAGGATAACAACATTGATGCTGTGGCGTGAAGCAGCATAGAACCCATGTCATATTCCTGCCCATAGGTACTTAGAAGGTAATAGGTTTATTTACAAAAAATGGATGGTCATAAAATACAATATCGGGTGTTTCTCTCCCGCCCGCATTTACTTGGAGAGTAATTGTATCTAAATGCTTTCGTTGCTTTCTACTTCTAAAGCTCGTTGAAATTTAATCAGGAAGGACCACCATGTGGACGAAGCTTCATAGAAGAACCAGCAAAAGCCCCTAAAACAGGTTTTGTCTGGGCTAAGATAGATCATCTGTGCCTGTACAGCTGCTATGCTCCATCTAACATTACATTCGAAGACTTTGAATATTTGCTAGATAGCATAGTGCGAGATGCCAGAGGACACAGATCGCTAGTTATTGCTGGAGACTTCAATGCTTGAGTGACTGAGTGGGGCAGTAAGTGGACCAATCAACGTGGAGAAGCCCTACTGGAAGCTTTTGCCCAGATGGATGACCTAATACTGGCAAATACTGGGTCGGAGCCTACAATCGTCAAGGATGGCAGGTCCTCAACCTGAGTTTCATTAGTTACTCCCTACACCCTACTACCAGTTGGAAAGTCTGTGACCTGTATACACATAGCGACCATCAGGCTATACTGACCATACTGGATAACAGAAAACCACTAACACATATGAGGCGAGAGAAAGGTTCCGCTGGAAAACTAGGACTTTTGATAGGGAGTCCTTCGAAGTAATGATGGCTGCACATTGTGAGCTGTCAGGCACAGCAGAGGATAAGGCGAGCAAGCTAATATCTCTAATCAGTACAGCGTGTGATGCATCGATAGCTCGTATCAGCTCACAATTAGGTGGAACTCCTGTCTACTGGTGGAACGACCATATAGCAGACCTCCGTAAACGGAAATAAGAAGAACTTCTGCAGACAGGGCCGATACAGGCAGTTGACGTTCCAGCCGTTGCGGCTGATGAATTCAGCGATATCTGCACAAGCCTTCAGAAAAGGAAAGCTCCAGGCTTGGACAGTATTCCAAACTTGACACTCAAGGCAGTTATAGTGCTGATTCCGAAAGGCAAGGGAAACCAATCGGACCCTTCGGCTTATCGACCGATATGTCTGTTGGACACAGCTGGCAAAGCCCAGGAGAAAATCATTGCCAAGAGGATACAAGAGACCACCGAAGGAGCAGAAGGCCTATCAAGGAACCAATTCGGTTTCAGGAAAGGAAGATCTACTATGGACGCTATCACTATGGTAATTGAAACGGCTCAGAAAGCTATTGTGGGAAAGCGGTGGTGGAGAGAGGCGAAATGCTACTGCGCCGTCATCACACTGGATGTGAGAAATGCCTTCAACTCAGCGAGATGGAGTTGCATTCTAGACGCTCTGCAGGAAATGGGTGTACCCAGTATCTCAGAAACATTGTAAGAGACTATTTCAAGGACAGAACCTTGATATGTTCAACTGAGAATGGGCCTAGAAGGTTCCAGTTAACCGGCGGCGTTCCCTAGGGCTCAGTGCTTGGGCCTCTGCTATGGAACGTCACGTCCAATAGGGTTCTCAGACTCAGACTACCTGAGGGTGCTAAAATAGTAGGATTTGCGGATGACATAGCAGTAGTGGTTGTAGCAAAATAAATAGATGAAGTGACCCTGAAAGCTAATCAGAGCATTTCACTGATCCGCGATTGGCTAGCTTCTGTGGGGCACCAATGACTTGGTTATTTAGACTCCATTGATTTCCGTTGAAAACCGGAAGTCGAAATTTTTCACGATCGCAATACTTTCCCTTACTATATATTTCATATATAGGTAAGTGAAAGTAAAAAAGAAAACACACAGACAGACCATTTTGTGGGACTTGGTTATTTGGACTCAGGGGACCCCAAAACGTGTATTTCTGTTGAAAACGATCGCAGTACTTTCCCTTACTATATTTTCCATATATCGGTAAATGAAAGTAAAAAGATTTATTTTTTTCAATAATTTAAAAACATTTAAAACGGAAGTACCCATATAATATTTTATGTAATAACATATTAAAATCTATTAGAAAAAAAAAAAAAAATTCAGGGATATCTTAAAAATATTGTGTGCAACATACAACTTTCTTACCAACCTACTTGGAGTAAAAACTGACATGTTTTGATAATTGTGAAAATGCAATTTAGAAACTTTACAGAAAATAACTTTAACCATATTTACTTACTTTTCTTTGTTATTCTCCAAAGGTATGAAGTATTATAATTACTACAAAACTTGAAAGTCTTCTATAATTTTTGATAAATTATTATTCATTTATTTTTGTAAGGGAAAAATCCAAGTTTCATTAACATTCGAGTATTCTTTTTAACCATTTATAAAGTATATCACGAATTAGAATCAATAGAAGTGGTATTTTAGAAAATTTGATCATAGTTTCCGAATTTTAGTGAAGTGGCAGTTAATTTCCAATGAAATATGTTACTAACTATTATGATTAAAATCAAAGAACACGATATAATAATAGTGACAAACCATATATTAATTATGAATCATTATGCTAAATAAGGAAACAATATTTACTTAATATTTTTTATCTATTTTATAATTTAAAGTGTACCTTTCTAAACGTAGCTTCTTTAGTAGAGTATACTAATATTGAGCGCAAAGAATTGAGACTTATTTCCCCATTCAAAGGTAACATTGAAACGATAGGGCAGAGAAGATCTGATGCATGGTGTAGAAGTACTAATCTGTTCCTGAGAAGGTTGGGTGAGAAATCTTTTAACAGATCATACTCCATTGGAACCTTAGTGGGAACTCTGCTACTAGACAGTGGTTTATCTGTACTCCATGCAAGAGTATGAGCAGAACCGCAAGCTACTTTAGTTATTTTTTTACCCTGTAATGTAATATTTATTAAAAACACATGTATAAAAACATCATTTCATATAAAACAGAAGAAGTGAAAACATTTTAAATAAAAGAACAGATTTCTATTTAATAGGCAGATTAAATATGCAAATAATTCCACATTGATATTATAAATAAGCTAATACCTGTTAATCTCTCTCTCTGTCCTTGATACATTACTTTAACATTCATCTGATCATCATGAAACTAACTGAGTTGTTGAATGCACTCCCAAGAAAATTTCTGGCATAGCAAGTATACATTATCATTGATAGGTTTTAGCATGGAGGGGTGAATTATTAATTTTTTATCGGTTTATCTCACTTCAACGAATTTTGGCACACTGGTTGTTCACAGACCAAATAGAAGTATAAGGAAGTTAGTTCCTCAAAAATGTTTTTAGGGATGGATTTTTTGGAAGATTAATTATTAACTTTTTACAGGATTATCCGATTTAGATTCAATTTTGACCATACTTCATTCTAGGGTGTTAAACTTATTTTATTAACCTTGACTCTTAAATTATATGTCACTTTTACGTCCTTTCAACTATGAGTATTCTAATTATGTTCTATACCCTCAACTAAAATTTTAATTATTTGTAGCCATAAATGTTATTATTGATAGTTATTGTTTGTGTTTTTTCAAGAGGGAGGGGTTATTAACATATTACCAGTGATAGCAACTGATTTTATTAGCCTTGACTCTTAAATGATATGACACTTTTACGATCCTTCAACTATGAGTATTCTAATTCTGTTTTGTGCCCTCAACTAAAATTTTAATGTTATATTAAATCAATTAAAAATCATAGATGTATGAAATGAAGTATTTTTAATTAAGAAAGAGCTAACCTGCAATGCGACTAGGAGACGTGGTTTCTGTATGGCATTTATAGTTCCATCACCTAGTTGTCCTTCATCATTATCACCCCAGGTAAAGACTTCTCCTTGATCGCTGCAGGCGACACAATGTAAGGATCCTAGTTATATCAAAACAGTACAACTATAAAAGCAAAGAAATTTCAATAGCTCAAAATAAGAATCTAAACTTTCTAAAATACATTATTACATCACTAATACTATTACTATAAAAATGTGACAAGGTACCAAGATGTCAAATATAATTGACAAATATGAAACAAATAATTGACAAACGACAATTTGCATTTCGACCTCAAACTGGTACGGATGATGCGGTACACGCACTGACTGAGCACATAACCTCTGCCATAAATCACAAAAGTAATATGCTAGTTGTAAGCTTGGATATAAAGGCAGCATTTGATACCGCGTGGTGGCCGGCGATACTAACTAACTTAAAAAGTACGAATGCCCTCAAAATTTATTTCTATTGATTAAAAATTACTTAAGTAATAGATCATTGTTAATTTATACTAACTACTATACGATCAACAAAAGATTATCAATAGGTACTCCCCAAGGATCCTGCCTGTCACCTCTACTTTGGAATGTTCTCGTGAATACTGTTTACGAAACTGAATTACCAAATGACACAACAATTTTGGCTTATGCAGACGACATTTTAGTTTTGGTCAAACGAAATAACTTTGAAGAACTGGAATATATTACAAATACAATCTTAACACGACTTATGCGTTGGGCTAACAGTAACAAACTTAAATTTAATATGGACAAATCAAAATATATAATATTTTCTCGGAAAAGAGCAATACCCACCCTAAATATTATATTAAATTCCTCAGGACTGACACAACATGACGTTCTTAGATATCTTGGAATTTCGTTCGACAGAAAACTGAATTGGAACCGACATATCGATAATATTAATAATAACAATTGCAGCAAGAGTCAGGTGGGGCCTCGGGTCAGAGGTACTGAAGGTCATTTACGAAGCAGCCTTAATTCCAAAGATGTTATATGGCGTACATGTCTGGGTTCAGGCAATTAGAAGAAAAAGGAATTTAGACAAATTAAAGAGGCTTCAAAGGCTTGTAGCCATAAAGGTGTGTAAAGGCTTCAGTACGCTCTCATACGAGGCGGCAGTTGTTCTTGCTGGGATGCTACCAATTAATATGATTATTGACAAGAAGTCTGAATTATATAAAATTAAAAAACTACATACTAACTACAAAAACATATCACATGACGAAATAGAACTACCAATTCACTACAGCAAATGGCTTCACCCTGCATCATACATACATGTACTTACACACATATCTGTACCGAACCCACTAGACTCTGACATCACAGACATATACACAGACGGTAGCAAGGAGGAAGGTAACGTTGGCTGTGCTTGGGTTGGTTTAGACAAACAGAATAATCCACTGGAAAAGCAGTATAAACTCGCGTCGTGGTGTTCAAACAACCAAGCCGAAAAACTAGCCGTCTTAAAAGCATTAGAATACCTTACTGAAGCTCCTTCTACAACACATTCACACATAATTTTACATACAGACAACATGAACATAATTCATTCACTAAATAACATAAATATTCACGACCCATTGACTGAAGAAATTAGACTGAAAATCTTAAAATTGAAAAAGTACAATAAATTACTTCAGATAAAATGGGTGAAAGGGCACTCGGGGGTCGATGGCAACGAAAGAGCTGACCAGACACAGCAAAGAACACAGAGTAACACAATTCCTAACCGAGCACGGAAACACTAAGTACTATTTAAAACGATTCAATATCATACAAACGGACACCAAAAAGATACCAAGATATGTGCCTCTGTTGTATCTCAACATCGTCTCCCATGAAGATTGGGGTTTCCAACAAAATATATGGCAGAAATACTGGAGAGGATACTCCCATAAGAGAAAAAGTTATAAGTTGTCATCTGTCATTACTCATAAATTAATGGTGGCTAAGCAATTTTTGTGATTTTCCAAAAGAGAAAAAAGGCTTACCAGGTAACCATATAACCATTCTAATTTGAAGAATCATCTAAGCAAATACTTAATAAATATACATAGGAATCAATTGCACCTTTTATTGTTATCAAATGTTGTTTATTATACATGCAGTACTTACTTCATCGAAAAGTGGGAACTTAAGTGTTAAAAGTGACCCCCCTATTATTTCCTATTTATTATTACATACAACACTTGTTTTGCTATTAATGGTATATAGATTAATTTTGACTGGTTTATCCTTCATTTTCTGTCAAAAGTCAGTACAACACGACCCCAAAAGGAATGAGAAGATGAACTCAAAGATTGAGTTGTTAAAAATAATAATCAAAGAAAAATTAACAAGAAATGTACAGTGAATCAAAGAATAATAATAATTTAATGGCACTAAGATAATCTGAAGTTCACGAGTTTGAATGGCAGGGTGCTTTTAAAAACTCGGCATTAATCTCCTTGCAAATAAAAGAAATAAACCAACAAATCTTAAATGCACTTCAATCTTATTAGGTAAAATTAATTTTTATTTAAAAAAAATACATATACAATATCTCACCGAGTTAAATCATAAAATTCATTAGCAATTTGATTGTTTTTTTAATAAATGTTTCAAAATAATTTATTTTTTATCAAAGTTTATTTTTAACTTTGATTCAAAGTTAGCCTTGATGAGGAAATTAAGAAAAATATTTGAAAAACAATCACAGGTAAACTATTTTGTGGGGGTTTTAAATAATGGAAATTGTAGATTGCTAAGAAAAGTAGCATGACAATATTTCACAGGTATTCATTGCATTACAGAGGCAAATAAGGCGTGGCACATTGTTGTACCCAAAGCTGATGTCAAAATGTGACACTGAAAAAAATTCTCTTTCTAATTTTATCTTAAGTCAGTTGTAAATGAACCTATGAAGCTACTCTCGAATATTTGATTGAAGTTTAAGGTCAAGTGAGTTCGATCAAAAGGTGGATTGATTGCTTCAATCTCCTGTTGCATTGTGACGTATATATATGATTCAAGCCACTTAACTAGTGCAGTAATGAGTAAAATGCAGGGATAAGTGAAATAAAATAATAAAGCTAGAGAATATTAAATATTGATATGTTTAAGAATAGGGAAGTAACATGTAAAGGACAGCTCAGGTTGCGGCCAGGTAAAGGTGAATGAAAGAAATGAGGATTTTATTTCATTTATGATCGATATTAGTATTGGGTTGATGCAAAATTAATGCAGGTTTCCTCTATTGCGATATCTTAGTTCCAACTGTGTAAACAAAGCAAATCCTAACATTGATCATTATTATACCAAAACAAACCTTATCTAATACCCTCTCTTTCACCATGAATTTGATCAGTAAAATCGTTTTGTTCAGTGTGTTCAAAGGTCTTATATCGAAAATGTCGAAGTACGATTTTCGTCAAATTTATTTTTACGAATTTAAATTAGGGCGCAGCGCTGCACAAACAGCTCATAATATTAACGAAGTGTGGGGTTAGGGGGCTATTAACGAGTGCACGGTGCAGCGTTGGTTCCAGAAGTTTCGCAGTGGAGATTTCAACCTCAAAGACAAGGAAGGTCGGGGCCGTCATTTTGCTCTTGACAACGACCAGCTGAGGTCAATAGTGGAAGAAGACCCAACCAAAACCACCCGAGAAATAGCGGTAGAACCCGGCGTGAACCAACCCACAGTTGTACGCCACTTGAAAGCAATTGGTAAGGTAAAAAAGTTGGCCAAGTGGGTGTCACACCAATTAAACGACCACCAAAAAAATTGCCACTTTGAAATCTGTTCCTTGCTTGTGACATGCAATAAAAATGATCCATTTCTCGATCGCATTGTGACGTGCGATGAAAAATGGATCTTATACGACAACAGAAGGCGTTGTAGCCAATGGCTGGGCAAAGATAAACAACCAAAACCTTTCCCGAAGCCCAACCTGCACCCAAAAAAAGTTATGGTCACAGTTTGGTGGTATACTGCTGGTGTTATCCACTACAGCTTTCTCAATCGAGGTGAGACTATAACTGCTGACATGTACTGTCAAGAAATTGATAACATGAATAAAAAATTACAACGTCTTTGCCCAGCATTGATGAATCAGAAGGGACCTATCCTTCTCCATGATAACGCCAGACCACACGTCGCACAACCAATGCTACGACGACTGCACGAGTTGGGCTACAAAGTTCTTCCACACCCACCTTATTCACCTGACCTCTCTCCTACAGACTTCCACTTTTTCAGGCATCTGGATAACTTTTTGAGGGAGAAAAATTTTCAAAACCAGGATGAAATTGAAAATTCTTTTCGTGACTTCATTGAGTCCAGGGATTCAGATTTTTTTTCTGGTGGAATAAGAAAGCTTGTTGAACATTGGCAAAAGTGCATTGATTCAGATGGAAATTATTTTGATTAAATATATATAGTTAAAGTAAAGATATGGCCTATTTTCAATGAATATTAAAAACCTGCATTAATTTTGCATCAACCAAATAGGTCATCATCAGGGCTGAAAAAAAATTTGGAAAAGGTAAAACATAAGGTTGTTTACTTCTCCCTTAGTTTTACATATCATACTCTTATTAAAAAAACCTTTACATCTTTGTATTACTTTCATAATGGGGAGACTGACTGGTAAAGGTTCTAAAGTGGACTGCTCAACCATTTTTGATGACTTTTGTCTTGTGTTAATCCGTTAAAAAAGCTCTAAGATTAGATCACATAGGTTTTAAATATATATAAGACAGAACTTAAACATCAGATAAATCTCTGGAGAAGGAACATTTTACTTACAAACCAATCAACTTATTTCCAGCAATTTAGTTCTAAGAACTTGATCAATGAATATTGGGGAAAAAATATAAAAATAAAGAACAATGAAACTTAACAAGTAAATAACATTAACAGATTACCCCTAAAAATTTTAAATGCACTTATATTAAAGGCTTGTCTGAAAATATAAATAGATCCCTTAGAGAATTTGATAGGGAAAACTTTAAATTAGCCTTCAAATTGTCAAATAAAAAAAAAAAATCTGTACGATAACACGAACACGATAACACTGATAACATGAAAGATAGGATGGATCCCTAAAGAATGAAGGACAGGGGTATTGCACAAACTTGATTGCCTTCAATGCGCAGAATCATACTATGGGGAAACAAGGCAATACTTAAAAGATAGAAAAGCACAAGATAAAAGCAATACAATTTGGAAAAAAATAGCGAAAAAACTGCCCTAGTCAAACATTGCTCCACCACTAATCACAAATTCAATTTTGATGAATTTTCTATAATAAATAATGAAACAAATAACAAAAAAAGAAAATTATTGGAAGCGATTCATATAACAAAACACTTGTTATGCTTAAAAAATATGTTTAAAAATATAATTGGAATTTTAGATAAATGAAATGCTGAAATAATGAAATACTGAACAAATTTTAAGACTAAACAAGCGTAAAATCATTTCAACTTTTTTTTTTTTCTAATTTAAATGATTATTTACTATAACCCTGTATCTTAAATGTTCTACAGATACTGAAATATTAATAAATCATTAAAAACAATTGAGTCACCAGAAAAGTTTTCTTCAAAGTGAAAAATGCTCTTTATCAAGAGAAACAGTTTTCTGAAAAGCTTTTAATTCTCCCACTTCACTACCGTGTTTATACTATGTGACATTGATTAAAACAGAAAATCAAACATACAACCATTGATATACATTTAAGTAGAGTTGTGAAGATCTGACAACAGATATAACCTATTATTATAAAGACCATTGGGGTTTATCTTAGCTTTGAAACAAAAGCGTTTAAAACATTTGAGCCACTTCTAGTGCTCAGAATTTGATGGGAATTAGTTTAAAAGGTCCAGAAAGAGTTCTAGCAAAAAGCTATTTTTGAGTTAATTCAATGATCAATTGATCCAAAACAAGATGCACACATGACAATTAAAGGGGTTCTGTTTTTAGTTCCAGTTGGTCTGGGTGGAGGCGGGGGCAGGGATAAATCCCTTTCTTAAAAGAAAAGAAAAAAAAAAAAAAGAAAGATTTTTGGTATAAATTTAAGCATCTATTTCTTCCGAATTTGCTTGGATAATACAGTAGAACATCGTTCATCCAGGTCTTTGATTAACTGATGATTTCTGATTTTATATTTTGCATTTTTATTTTTTCTTATGTTTGAATATTGCAATAAAATTTAAATATACCTGAAAATTGAAAGAATATATTTGTAGGTAAAGTGAATCAAAAAATTAATTAACTACTAAAAATGTTTGTCGATCAGAAAAAAACATGAAAATCATAAACTTTGAAGAATAAAATTTACTGTCACCTTTTTCTTAACTATTGGTTTAAATAAAGAAATATTAACTGTCCCTACCTGAAAAGAATACAATATCGCTGTCGTTTTCTCAAAATACTCAAGTTCTCGAAATTTGAAATTTAAGTTCCAATTTATTTTCAGCCGTTGTTATGAACCCATTCCATCGTTCATATCCAATCAATATCCATCGTTCATATTTACTTGACATTACATACATAGTTACATATTTACTTCAAAAAACTTGAAATCATTCAGTCCAAAACTTCATTTCGATTTCAATAATCCCCAATAAAAATTCAAATGAATCCCGGAATAATAATTGTACGGAGTCACATGAGTAAGTGGGGCCAACTTCTTTTTTGGTAGACCATTGACAATGGTAAGCAATTTCTAATAGAATAAACCAAAAACAATTGTCTTTGAGGAAAAAAGGTTTTGTGCTTCCTTTCCAGGAGTATTAGAGTACACCATTTTGAAAAAATTATGTATATTTTTAGTCAAAGAAATGAGGATGATAAGTGAAAGTTGTATGATGCGCGCACCGCACCCGATGTTTTAAAAATGTTTCTGATATTACCATCACTGTCTGGTTTGACAGTATGAAAAAGGCGCTAGAAAGTGTTCAATAATATGAAATAATATCATATAATTAATAGTCATAAGAAGGAATAGGATGAGCAATCAAGAGATTATCAATTGTTTGGGAAAAGCTAATTCATAACCCAAGTTTTCTTCTTCTTTTCTTTTTAATTAACGCAGAACCATTAGAGGCAACAATAGAAACAATAACCCAAGGGGCATTGGGATAACTTCCAAAAGATCCTGCAATAAAATTTTAATCATCATCTTGGATTCCTTAGGCTGAGAACACACTTTGCGTTTTTTTACCGATACCGTAATTTTGCCACTGCTGACGCAACAGTAGTGTACACATTGGGCGGTAAAATAAATGATCGGAATATTT
The DNA here is from genome assembly GCA_911387785.2 of Aelia acuminata. Taxonomy (NCBI): domain Eukaryota; kingdom Metazoa; phylum Arthropoda; class Insecta; order Hemiptera; family Pentatomidae; genus Aelia; species Aelia acuminata. The sequence goes on from OU426982.1 coordinate 89,515,755, forward strand.
AACGCCGGCGGCAGCAATGCAGTCAGTCGCCCAATGCCACTACATTCGTCAGTTTTTTTAACGCCACCGCCGAAGGTAGTCTTCGTGACTAAATGTTGTGTTTGCATTGAGAGTGGTATGGTTATGTTATTTTATTATGACCGAAGGGGTTATAAGACTTTCTCCATTTATTAATCGGATAAACCCAATTAAGGCAATTTTTTCGCTTCCTCTTCAATCGACGGCGAAATAACAATAATGCAAGAATTTGTTCTCTATTTATGTTATGCACAACACTATTTAAAATATAACAAAACGACAATGAAATAGACTCTTGTTGCCAGTGTCAGATCTGCGATTGACAAATGTGGCGTCGCACAGTGGGAAAATTTTGTGATTCAACGGCTAAAAATCTACAACTCCAGACCAAATTGCCTCAATCGAATAATTCTTTATTGTGCATGAGCAAGAAATTATCTTTTTCTGTAATCGTTGAATAATGGCAACATTACTAAACTGAAATGAGTGAAGAAAGTGAAACATTTTGCAATAGAGTGAAGAAAGTGATTACTTTCTTCACAAGTGAAGAAAGTGAATTGCCTTCTTAATTAGTAATAAGTATAAATTAAAAAATAATTTGAAGTTGGAAATTAAATGCTTTTAAATGTTCCTTAACATTGTAAGAATTTATTTTAACAAAATAAATCGAAATGTGAATGAATTATTGGTGGAAATAATCAATATATTTTAAAATTTAAATATAATAATAATTACCTTCCTTGTTTATAACCTGCACTTGTTTATAACTATGCTGATAACCTTTCACAACCATGCTTATAACCTACCAACAACATACCATAATCTTCACAACATCCTAATTTTGTTCATATTCTGGTTAGATCTGATCATGTATTACACGATTACAGAAAAAATTTAATATTACACTCGTGAAAAAAGTAGAATTTACAACTCTCGTGAAATTACCACACTCGCTTCGCTCGTGTGGGTAAACGTTTCACTCGAGTTGTAAAATGATCTACTTTCGTCACTTGTATAATAAATAACTATTATTAGAGAGATTCTTCTTTCACTGATGGCATTGAGGATGTTCAATTCTGCCCCCACTTTATTCCTTATCACCTGGTTTTTGAACCTTTTGCAGCCTGGATATGGCACAGCTCCTTCTCCAATAGTCCATCTCCCGGGCCATTAATTTGTTTGCATGGGTCTTAGTCACTGTCCATGACTCTGCCCCGTACAAAGTTGTGGCAATTAGGAAAGAATTGTATATTCTTTTCTTTATATGGAGACACTTTTTTGTTCCACAATATGCCATTTAATATACCAATAATTTTCTTTGCTATGGTGATTTTCTTTTCAATGTCCCTTTCTACTGTGCCATAGCAGTCTATGGTGACACCAAGGTACTTGAAATCAGAACTTTGAGGGATCGTCCAATCCTCTATGGAGAGAGAAGAAACAGAAGAGTTAACCGCCATGTATTCCGTTTTGTCACTATTTATTACTAAACCCCATTCTTTATATGCTTCAATGAACCTCCTCATCATGAATTCCATATCATATTCATCTGAAGATATGACAACTTGGTCATCTGCAAATTGAAGAGTAAAGAGGACATTATTACCAATCTCAATGCCCATACCTCGGCACCTCTGTTTCCAGGATTTCAGTGCCTGTCCAATATAGATATTGAAAAGTGTAGGGGAGAGGCAACATCCCTGCTTCAAGCCCTTAGAGATTGGGAATGGCTCCGTGAGTGTTGTTCCAATTTTCACTCTTGATTCTGCTCCAATGTACAAGCTTTTTATAGCTTTTATAAGACCTCTGTTTATTCTAGCTCCTTCCAATGCTTCCCACAGTCTCTTTAATGGAACACTGTCGTATGCTTTTTGTAGGTCGACAAATGTTAAGTGGGTTTCGAGATCATATGCTATCCTTTTTTGTACCAACTGAGTAAGGGTAAAAATGTGGTCACTACACGATCTTCCACATCTGAAGCCCGCCTGTTCTTCAGCCATCTGATTTGAATACTCTTCTTCGAGTCTATCTTTCAGGACTCGACCATAGAGTCTTCCGACACTGCTTGTCACTGTGATACCTCGGTAATTCACACACATGTTCTTCTTCCCTTTTTTGTGGATAGGTATAATGTCTCCCATTAACCAATCCTTTGGTACTTTCCCTGTTTTCATGCATGTTGTATAGATCTCTGCTAATCCTTCCCTCAGTTCAACTGGTCTAGCTTTGATGAGCTCAATCGGCAGATTACCAGGTCCTGGTGACCTACCATTTTTCATCTTTTTTAAGGCTCTCTCTACTTCTTCTAAAGATTCATCATCAATTTCGTAATGACTCTGGTCATTTTCTTGATCTTCTACCCTGTATTGTAACCTTTCTTCTTGCAATAAACCAGAAGATATTCTTTCCATTCATTAGGTGTTATAAGGCGGGAGCTTTTATTGTGCTGGGCTTGAGTTTTTATTGATTTTAGCTTTTTCCATGCTTCTTTGACTTTTTGTCCCTGGATGCATCTGTCTATCATTTCACAGTTTCTATCCCAGAACTTTTCTATGGCCTCTTTCTTTTTCCTCTTAACAGCATTTTTTGCTTCCCTGTAGTCATTCAGTGTGATAGAGTTATTAGTTGATAACCATTTTTTATATTTGCATTTTTTTTCATCCACCGCTTGTGCAACTTCTTCATTCCACCAGTATTTATTTGCTGATCTCCTTTCATTTCTTGTCCCTAGAGTTTCCAAAGCTGCTTCATGACAGAGTTCTTTTACTATCTCATAGTTCAGGTTTTCTTTATCTTTTATTTTATTCGATAGCCTCCTTTTATAAAGATCCTCAATTGATTCTTGATGAAGACCATCGATCCGATATTCAATTTTTTCCACCTTATCCGTACTTATAGCTTCATGTTTTACGTGTCGTGAAGTAAATTTGAACAGTATTTTGGCCTTCACCAATAAGTGGTCTGATCCACATTCTGCTCCTCTCATTAAGCGGACGTCCTGTGGAATCACACGGGGATTTCTTTGCATAATAACATAATCAATTATTGACTTTAGTTTCCTTTTGGGTTGTTGCCATGTATATTTATGAACGTCTTTATGTTGAAAAAATCCATTAAGTATTGTCAGATTTTGTTCCTCACATAAATCTATCAGGCGTTTTCCATTCTCGTTCAATGTATCTTCCCCATGTCTTCCCACAACCAAACTATTTGTCCTTTTTCCTGTTCTACTGTTTAGGTCTCCCAAGCATTGAGTTGTCTTTCTTGGTGGAATTGATTCTATCATATGGTTTAGCCTTTCAAAGAATAACTAATGTGGATCATTCGATAACGTAAGGATATTCCTCGAAACCACAGTCCGACAAAGCAAGAAAGGTAAACCACGTTTTCTATTGGAAGATGAAGGATTTCAGATTCCTGAAATCTGGTGAATTCTCGTGGCTATTTAAGCGATCGCACAAAATAATGGTTATTGTTCGTTGAAGGGACCATTATCATACAGAAGAAAGAAAACATCTTTCTCACTATTGCTTGCACATTCTGTGGGAGCATAAACTCCTATTATAGTTACTTCCTCTCCAAATAACTTCACTTCCAGTATGATTATTCTTTCGTCCACACATTCATAATTCAATACTTTCTTTTTTAGCCTTTTGTGTATTAATATTGACACCCCGGCGCAGGCTCTCCTATCTTTGTCCACACCACTGTAGTAATGGATAAAGTTTCCTAATGTCTCTTCTCCCTTTCCCTTTCTTTTTGTTTCCGTTAACACTGCAATTTCGATATTAAATTTCTCCAAGCTCTCCAGTACTTCCGTCTCCTTCATCTTTATTGTTTAGTCCGTTTCCTAAGCTTTAGTCTTTTTCCATTAAATCCGTCCGGCTTATTTACGTTCCTGAGTCTGAAAGCGAATTAGATTTTTCCAAGGAGATGGGGTGCTGGCCCAAATCCTAAACCCCCAACCTGGAGGACCAGGGATTTGATTTTGGGGTCTCCTTCCCCTAGACAGGTTGCTTTAACCCAGCTCAGAGCCCTGTCTGCCCCACCGCCTGTGTTAGCGCAACCCAGGGGGCACCACGAGGAAGTACAGGTCGGCTTTTACCCCCCATTAAAAATATTGTAACGTTAAATCGTTAAATAAAAAAATAAAATAAAAAACATATGATTTAAAATCCCAGACTGTTTGTTGTGGATTGCACTTGGTCGGCTTTTACCCCCCATTAAAAATATTGTAACGTTAAATCGTTAAATAAAAAAATAAAATAAAAAACATATGATTTAAAATCCCAGACTGTTTGTTGTGGATTGCAAATTACTGGTGGATGCACTCTCCACCGCATTGGAGTATTAAGAGGCCACAGAGGCTTCTTGTGGTCACGCACGCGTCCGAGCCATGAATGATACCGACAGAGACGAAGGGCAGCAAGAGTTGGAGAACCGTAAAAACTTTGAAGACGCCGTTCTAAAGGTTGTGAAGGCTTTGAAATCCCGGAAAAGAAGACCGGTAAGGTGTTGGAGCTGTGGGGAGCTCATGCACGTCAGGAGCGTCTGCAAGAAGTGGACCGCTTCTGAAACGCCAAAGCAGCAAAGAAACTAAGATGGGACGACTCCTGGAGGGCGACATCGACCCAACGACATCTTCAAGACCCTCTCCTTGTGGTGGTAGCATCTTTGGGGCACAGAGCCGGTGGTTTATACAGTCCAAATCGTTTATAACGAACTTCAAGGGACTGGAGGTTTTTGTACGTTATAGCCGATGTTCTCTTTAAGCGGTATTATCGGTTATAACGAACAGTTCGCTGTAAGCGGTGTTACACTGGTTCCTATAGTCACTTCGTCTTGATTTTGATATTGTTAAATATTGAACATTATTGGTACATATTTTCATCTTACGTAATTTGAGTACATAATTAATCTTACGTCAATTTAAGTGATAACAATTAATGTACATAATAAGGTACTGAATAAACAATACTCATAATGCAATGTGCTGTCAAAATCTTTGTATTCTAAAAATATAGACATTTTAAATGTATAAAAAATTAAATTAAATTAAAAAATATATAATGAAAAAAAGGTAAATACATATTATCAAATCCAAAATGACATATTAATAAGTTAGTTAAATAAAAAAATCTGTTATTTTTGTCTATCGCCTTCCTCGTACTTCTGTAAAAAACATTTTTTCGATTGAAGTAGAGAAAACCAAGAAATATTCTTTGACAATTACTGGAGTTTCATATCCAATTGAACGAGATGTTCTAAATTCACGGGCAATCGAACTCGCGGAATCACCGGAATCGACTCGGCAAACTATCCCAAACTGTTCCTCAATCGTAAATTGTTGTCGCGGCATGTTTCCATTTATAAAGACAAAAGAGAACTGATCTGAGACACTGTTGAGTGCATTGATCTAAATGATATGAGACACTGTTGAGTGCATTGATGTAAAGCAAACAAAACTTTTTTCTTCGTTTCGTAAAACTTAGACTTGAAATGTATGCTGTAAGCCATATTTCAACTTCTACTGTTCCAAGAAAAGTGTTCGCTCTAACCGAACTGTTCACTATAACCGATGTCCGTTGAAAGCGATATTAATGCTTTTTTCTGTCTGTAATATCATGGGGCCGACTATTTTGTTTGTTATACCCGATTGTACGTTATAGCCGGTGTCGTTATAAACGATTTTGACTGTATGTGGATGGCATCGTCAATGGCACGAGATACGCCATGTTGGTAGACACCTGTGCTATGAAGACTATTGTCTGCCCGAAGGTGGTTGGCAGAAAAAGGCTGTCGCCCTCCAGGTGGCGACTGAGGACCGCTACAGGAGATGTAGCCAAAGTTTTCGGGGAAGCAGAGGTAAAGATCCAGTTGGGTTCAAACTGTGTCTCGCACTCAGCTCTAGTGACATAGAAGAAGAAGAAATTCTTGGAATGGACATGATGAACTCATGCGGTTTCCAAATAGACCTAAAACGGCAAGTCGTCAATGTCAGTGGGAAGGAACTTTTTATGTATAGTCGAGAATGGGCCAGCTTAGAAGTCACCTTGGGTGAGACGTGGAACTTCCTGCCAAATGTGAGACTATCGTAGCTGCTCGACTCGATTCTTCAATCCACACGGATGAACCGAACCCTCATAAAGTACCTTTCCAAGGTAACCTCTGACCATCAACGAGATTGGGACCGTCAGATCCCATACTTCCTTTGGTCTACCGCTCTGCACTTAACGAATCTTCTGGACTGACACCTACAAGAGTTCTCTTTGGTCGAGAGATGAGGTTACCCTGTGACCTCATTTTTGGCAGCAAACCCAGAGTGGATGTATCTGGGAGGAACCCTACGTGATAAAGAAGCGCGTATCAAATCAACGATGTGATCTACAGGGTTTTTAAGTATCTCAAGGGAAGGCCTATGATTGTCCATTAAAAGGCATATGATTGTCCATTGCTTGGTGCCATATGCAAGGAACCACGAAGAAGAACAGGTGCAGCGGATTACGGAAGAGACCTTTCACTCGGCCTATGGAGCAGGCCCTTATGGGAAAGAAGACATCCAGGAGGAATGTGTCTAAGGAGGGGGCAGTGTAACTTTAAATCGTTAAATAAAAAAAAAAAAAAAAAAGATGATTTAAAATCACAGACTATTTGTTGGAACAAAAGTTTGGATCTAGATTGTTCGAGCTCCATCCACGTCGTTCTACCAGTTTCCATGAAAACCTCGAACCTTCTAGAATATTCCTTCTACGACTATATATACGGAAAGAGTGACTGGGCCAGTTAGTCTTAGTTTGTGTCTTGACTGTGAAGCTCAAGTCATATGATTTGTGTGCTAAATAGTTAAGTCATATGGTTTGTGTGCAATAAATTTATCATTTTTGTAACTTGCTCGGGTATCTGAGTTGTATTAATTTGTTTGGCGTAAATAATCAGGGATTGAAACAGTTATAACTTATTGAGAAAAAGTATAAAAATAACTGTTATAAAAAAACTTTTATTAATAACCTCTGAGCGATAAAAGTTTTTTCAAAACTGTTAAATAAAAGTTCTAGCTCAAAAAAGTTTTAAAACTTTTATAAATCTAATAAAAAAGTAAAAGTTAAACCTTTACTTATTACCTCTAACACAAAACTTAAAAAAATATCTATTTCAAAATTCAAAAAAAATATCCAAAAATTACAAGTTTCGGATATTTTTGATAATAATGAATTCAATCGTGATATCCTGGTGCTTTTGAGAGAAATATCCACTATGAATTTCTTGGGGGGGGGGGATTCAAAAATATCAAACAATTATACTTTTAGGTAAATCCTGTGAGGTAGCATTGCACAACTTGGTGTCTAGGATTGAAAAATCTCTAAACCAAAAAGAAATTACAATTGGCACCTTTGTTGATATCGAAGGAGCATTTGATAAAACACCATATAACGTCATAAAGAACGCTATAAGGGAAAGAAATATAGACAAAATCTCCTCCAGATGGATAGAAAGAATGCTGCAGGAAAGGATTTTGCAAACAGAATTGGGACATGCCAAATTGTGGATAAAACCCAAGGGAGGATGCCCACAAGGAGGTGTGATCTCGCAATTACTGTGGTGCCTAGTAGTGGACTCTACTAGTGAAATTAAATGACGCAGGCTTCTATACACAGGGGTATGCAGATGATCTTGCAATCCTCATTGAAGGAAAACATCAGAGCGTACTCTCTGACCTACTAACAACTGCAACAAAAATTTTACAAAACTGGTGTAAAGAAAATGGGTTAAACATTAACCCACAAAAAATAAAAATATGTATCTTTACACAAAGGAAAAAAATAAACATAAAATTACCCAAACTAAATGAATACCAGCTTACACCCTCCAAAGAAGTAAAGCATCTGGGTGTAATACTGGATCATAAACTCAACTGGGCCAAACACGTTGAAACAACAACTAACAAAGCCCTGAAATGCCTATGGACCTGCAAAAGAGCAATAGGCAGGAAATGGGGATTAAAACCAAAAATGGTCTATTGGTTGTACCTAACTGCAATCAGACCAATGATTCTATATTCAGCTCTGCTTTGGTGGCACAAAGCAAATAGCGGAAAAAATAAAATCCTGCTTACCAAACTACAAAGGCTAGCATGCCTCATGATAACAGGAGCAATGAAAAGTACTCCAACGACAGCAATGGAAGTGATGCTAAACTTAACACCACTGCAGATAGAAGTGGAGACCCAAGCAATGAAATCCTTTTACAGGATAGCTAAACAAAATAACTCCCTTAGAACAAATTCTAGGATATACGGGAAGATTGAAAACGATCAAGTGCTATCAATGCACTCTGATCTACAAAGTCGTGAATTCCTGGATATTAATTATCAAGCTATAATAAACAAGTTGACATAAAAAATATAAAGGAATCAACTGATACACGGATGGCTCGCTAACCAAGACAGGATCTGGAGCGGGAATCTGGAGAGATGACAAACCCAATAAAGGTACAATAATTTCACTGGGGAAATATACTACAGTCTTCCAATCTGAAGTATTAGCAATCTACCAGTGCGCTTCAGAGCTGCTGGCTGAGAAAATAACAAACAAAAATATAACCATTTTTACTGACAGCCAAGCAGCCATCGGAGCAATTAAAAATCATGCAGTCAAATCAAAGATTGTCAAAGCCTGTAATACTGCGCTCAACAAATTAGCTAAAAGCAACAAAGTTAGAGTGGAATGGGTGCCTGGACATTCTGGAATCCAGGGAAATGAAAAAGCTGATGACCTAGCAAGGAAAGGCTCAGCCAAAAGACCCATAACCCCAGAACCGGTAATTGGCATAAGCCTAAGCTATGCCAAAAGAAGAATAGGGAAAATCTATGGTGCAATTAAAAAACGGAATTGGAATGACAAAACACAGTATCACTCCAAATTCTTCCTAAAAGGCTACTCTGCCAAAAGAAGTGACATACTACTGAACTTGGACAGGAAAGCACTCAAAAAAATTACAGTGATCTATACAGGACACTGTAAACTCAACAAACATATGCACAGGCTCAAACTCGCAGACTCACCTATCTGCAGATTATGTGGCAAGGAGGATGAGACAGCTTATCACATTATAAGCTGGTGTGAACGACTTGTTAGGCTAAGATTCAGCATCTTTGGCGAGGTAAACTTACCTGACCCAAGCACAAATGAACTGGTCAACCCAACAAGTTTGCTAAAATTCACTGATGCTCTAAACATAGCAATTTAGAACTCAGACAAGTTAGGCGCACAATAGACCCAGGAGGTCGCAGTGCACATAGCCACACATATCCTGGGGGGTGTTTTTGAAAGAAATGTCCACTATGAATTTCTTGGGGGGGGGGGGGGGGGGGGGGGAGGAATTCAAAAATATCAAACAATTATACTTTTCTAATATCTTTGACAATAAGGAATTTAATCATGATATCCTGGGGGGTGTTTTTAAAAGAAATGTCCAATATGAATTTCTTGGGGGGGGGGGATTCAAAAATATCAAACAATTATACTTTTCTAATATCTTGACATTAAGGAATTTAATCATGATATCCTGGGGGGTGTTTTTGAAAGAAATGTGAATTCAAAAATATCAAACAATTATACTTTTCTAATATTTTTGACATTAAGGAATTTAATCATGATATCCTGGGGGGGTGTTTTTGAAAGAAATGTCCAGTATGAATTTCTTGGGGGGGGGGGATTGAATAATATTTAAAAACTCTAACTTTCGGATATGTTTGATAATAATGAATTTAATCATGTTATCCTGGGTGGTGCTTTTGAAATAAATATCTGCCATGAATTCCTTGGAGGGGGGAATTCACTATTTTGGATAATTCCTTATTTGTAATTTATTTATGCTTTAACTATGAAACTTGGTAATATGGGTATTTCAATTGATTTAAGATCAGTTTGAAAGAAAAAAAAAACTATACTAGTATCACTATTCTTCTAGTATGGCCAATATGGCGCACTTTTTGAGGCGCCCCCCCTCCCGCTGAAATTTAAATTTGAAAATATTTTCAAATTTCACTTATCTGAAAACATGTTAATACTCCTCATTTCAATGAAATCAGTAAATATTTAAATTAATGTTAGCGCCGCCCCCCCCACATTCCCCCCGCAACCTAAACTTATAATGTTTCAAATTCTAAGAATCTGAAAATATAAGGATACACCCTCATTTCAATTAAATCGGTAAATCATGCATTACTGGTAATACCCCCCCCCCCCCCCCCGTGCCTCTGAAATTTAAAATTTATAATCTTTTCGAATTCTACGTATCCAGAAACATAGGACCGCAATATCAATATATATCAATATATCAATAAAATCGGTAATATAAAATTACTGGTAATGTGAGCCCCCACCCCCCACACCACCGAAATTAATAACTGATATTTACGAATTCTACGTATCTGAAAACATAAGGATGTACCCTCATTTCAATGAAATCGGTGAATGTTTAATTACTGGTAATGCGACCCCCCCCCCCATAACCGAAATTTTAAACTTATAATCTTTCGAATCCTACGTATCCAGAAACATAGGACCACACTTTTTCAATTAAATCGGTAAATCATGCATTACTGGAATTCCCGCGCCACGACCTACCTCTGAAATTTAAAATTTAAAACATGAGAATGTACCGTCATTTCAATGAAATCGGTAAATGTTAAGTTACAGGTAAGGCGAGCCGCCCTCCCCCTCCGCCATTGAATTTTGGAATGAAAATGTAAATTTTACCACCTTCCCCCCGAAATTTGATATAGATCTTTTTTCGAGACAACACTATCTATTATATAAAGACAGACCCCCCCCTCAGTAAAGAATACGGAAGGTATGATTTTTTAATATTAGGGAACCCCTTCCCCTCATGAAAATTCAAATTGGACATTTTTTTTTTAAATCACCGCCTTTGACAACAAAATAATAGATAGAAATGATTATAACAAAGAAATAATGTAAAAACATGAAACTTTTTTTATTAAAACTTATTTAAGTAAGTGGTTTATTAAAACTGTTAAATAAAAACTTTTATTATTTAGGTTTGAAAATAAAAGTTGTGAAATAACTGTTTTGAAAGACCATATGATAATAAAAGTAAAAGTTAAAAATATACTTTTATCGATCAACACATGTTAATAAAAGTTAAACTTTTACTTTTAAATGAAAAGAGTTAACTGTTTAATTCGATCCCTGTAAATAATTGTTTATTTTAGTTGAATAAATATTTTTTTACCCACAGAAGTGTTACAATATCATGTTTCTTATGAATTTTAACGGAAAAAAAAATTCAATATAGGGATTTAAATCTCGAAATCGATATATCGCCAAATAATCATATTAGATCAAATTTCATTATGGAATTTTAGCCCCCTTTAACCTCAACCACTGTGAAAAAAATCAGAACCAATTATTGCCAATAAAAGAATTTATTATAATTTAAATCATTTTTTTTTTTTTGGTAAATCATATAGTTAACATCAATGACATTAAAATGCATATTTATCCAATATTTCACGCATTAAGACGCATATTTATCCAATATTTCACGCATTAAGACGCATATTTATCCAATATTTCACAGCCAATATTTTTTTTTTAAAATATACTTGGTGCAATAATATATAAATTAAAGCTTCAATAAAAATAAAAGATGATTTCAAAGAGATATGCATAGGTTTCGCTAAATTAAATATTTTTTTTCTATAAATATTCTTTTTATATTATTGCACCAAATATATTTTAGAAATAAGAAAAATGGCTATAAAAATGCATTTTAATATCATCTAATTGTAAGTTAACTATATAATTTACCAAAAAAAGGTATTTAAATTAATATAAATTCTTTTATTGGGCTTTAATTAGTTCTGATTTTTTTTCACAGTGGTAGAGGGTAAAAGGGGCTAAAATACCATAATAGAATTTGATCGATCAAATGCGACCGTTCGACGATATATCAATTTCAATATTTAAATACCTAAAATTGAACATTGTATTTATTTTGAGCCTGGAATCAGACTAAATCATAAAATATACTTCTACTGGAATTATTTAACAATATTTGTTTCCGTTAAAAGTTCTAAAAAATAGGGTAGTTTTAATTTAATTTTTTGGATTTTTTCTTCTTCAGACAGTAATTATTTAAAAATCTTTTACAAGGAACAAATGCCTGTAAAAGACAAGTATATAAGCAGAAAGCTAAATAGATAATAATACTGACTCATTTAATTCTCTGTATGATCCTGTACCTAATAAACTATTAAATAAAGGATTAACTATAAAAATAAATTGATAATTTAGTGATGTGATTTATATTTTTTTATTTTCACTAATAAAGATAATCTCATACCCACGCATAAATAAAGAATTATTAGATTAACTTAATTTGTTCAGGAGTAATAAATTTTTGGTCACTGAATCACAAAATGTTCCCACAGTGCGTTTGTAAGAATGTTACCGCACAGTGTGTAAACGCTACATTATTTCAGAGCGGCAGCAGCAAAATTACCGATCGGTAAAAAAATGCCAAGAGTGTTCCGTGTCTTACATTTATTTCACTTTGCTATAATCAACAGTGATGCTGCTCACTTACGAGCCAACTACTTTTTAGCCGTCTTTTATTACCTATCTTTTAACATTTTTCAGATATCAATCTTGATTTGATCTTCCAATATAATTATGAACATTCGGACAAAAGCTGTTGGAAATTTCAACCAATAATAAACTGAAACAAAAATTAAAGACCTAACTGGAGGTTAGAATACCTGTAGCTATGCAAATAATTTTTTTTCCTTGCAGAGCAGCGACTTTCTTTGGCCTCCTCACATGATCATCGGTTCCATGACCCAACCTATGATAATCCCCTTTCCCCCTAAGGAATAATTAATTGAATTAAAAATTAAATATTTTAGCTATATAATAATAAATATTTTGAGAAAACATTAATGAACATTAAAAATAAACTATTTTTTACTTTACTTACCATGTATAAACACTTCCTGATCGTGTAAGTGCAACAGAAAATTGGGAACCACATTCAACTTTAATAACACCAAGGCCAGCAAGTGATTCTATCTTTAATGGAACCTGCAGCAAATATAAATATTATCAACTAAGGATAGAAATCACAAAGTAACATTTATTACTTTTAAATTAATTAGGAACTAACTGATGCATAGATAACACTTATAAAAGTAACCGAACCCATCAAACTAGATGGATACAATATTACCTTGCAACCATCTGATCCTCCTCGTCCCAGTTTTCCATAATCTCCATCACCCCAAGACCACACACTATCATCTTCTGTAATGCAAAGTGTTTGAGCATCACCACTTCCACAAGCTACGTCAAATACATGATAACCAAGAAGAGCTTCAACCTACCCAATGAAACCATATTTTATTTAACAAGATTAAAATACTTTAAACAATAAAAATGTTGATAATTAATAATCAATTACCAATTTTGGTTTCAATTGGTTTTCTGAGTCACCATGGCCCAGCCTACCATATCTACCTTTTCCCCAGGTATAAAGTTCCCCATTGGCAGTAATGGCTGCAGAATGGGCTCCTCCACAAGCTATATCAACAACATTTTTACCATGCAAAGCTTCTATAACACAAGGCCTGTCACATATACTGCAAAATAAAATGAAATAAGATTAGTATGAGAAAATTTTAGAATAGAATACAGCAACTAAGATGTTTCTATCATTTAAATTTTTATAAATGCACCTGTAAAATCAAAAGCTATTTTTAGGTTTTACATAAGTTAGAACAATACCAAATAATTCCACAATTCCTTATAAAAAAACTACAAAATATTTGTTGTAATTAAAATGTTAGAGGTGGATAAAGATATAATAAAGAGTTTTTTTTAAACAGTAAAAATGTTAATAAATGAATGAAATTATTAATAAAATTTGGGAATGAACTATGATGAACACCTTTTATTTCCATGTCCAAGCTGTCCATCTTCACCTTCACCCCATGAATAAACCTCTCCATCAGCTGAGAGTGCCAAGCAATGCTTTCCTCCAGAATTAACAGCCACTTTTTTTATAAAAACAGTTTGTAGGGTATCTATTAAAGTAGGCGTTAGCACAGTGTCAGTTCCTCCAATACCTAATCTCCCTCCGGCTCCATAACCTAATGATTATGATTCATAGTTAAATTATATGTAAAAAATACTAGAATTAAAATTTATCGTCTCAAATTAAATTTTCTTTTATCTATTAAAAAATTTATCAACCAAAAACTAATTTATTATAGCTACAATATACCAGTAGCATAAACTTTTCCATCAGGAGTAACTGCCATCAATGTTTGTTCACCACCAACAAGTTGAACAGGGTGAAGAGCTGAAAGTGATTCTGATATTGTAGGGAGGCGAACTTTGGCACCTTCCACTCCACCCAGCTGCCCACGGTGGTTATGGCCCCAACCGTATATTGCACCACAACCTCCCCAAGAGAGTCTCCAATCATCACTTCGCCTGGAAATTTTCTGTATATAGCCTGACATAAAAATTCTTTTTGCTTTATGTTTTTATTTAGTATAATATTTCTTACAAATTTATTTTTCTCATCTTATTACTAAGCCATATTATCTGTTGATTGAAGATAACAATCATTAATTAACCAATGAAAGTGCAAAAAGAAAAGGAATTACCAACTTACAATAGCCTTTAGAAATATTATATTTTAATAAATAATAATAAAACCTTTGGATTTAGAATCTAACAATTTAATGAATCTTTTTTAACAACCAAATTACCATATGCCAAGTTTCCAACATATGATTGATACCTCGATCTTATATTATGATTGATATCTAACACCTCCCCCTTTAAGCCGGAGACTGATCTCATCCTCTCAGCAGTCTTGATAATTTGATCCGCGTGACGAGTATGAACTTTCTTCGTTTCCTACTCTTTGACCAGGTACACCCTGCTGCCTAGAACTCCAACTATTTTTCCTGTTGTCCAGGTCCTGTTATCGACCCCTACATTGTAAGTCCTTAAGTAGACCTTCTCGCCCTCTTCGAAGTTCACTCGACGGCCCGTGTTGATCACTTTGTCCTTACTCCGCTAGAGATCCAGCCGAGTTTTTATCTCTGACCCAGCATTTGCTTCGCCGGCATCTCTCCCGTTGTGAGGTGAACTCCGGTTCTGTAGCAGAACAGGTAATAGCTTACGGCGGATCACAGGGACTCGTTCCCTTGCCTCGTCTTTAGGCACTTCCCTAGGCCCTTTTTAAATCTCTGTCTTGTGTTTTCAGCAGCACCATTGCTGGAGGGATGGTAGGGGTGCATCTTCGTTGCTTTGATATTGATCTTCTTACAAAAATCTTCGAAGACTGCGGAACGTACATGGTAAATTTAAATCTTTAAAATTAATAACTTCATAAATAATTGTGCCACACAACTGAAATTTGATATTTTTTCGTAAGTCTATGATATATTGCTGCATACCAAAAATCATGAAAATCTGAGACATCAAGTCTGAAAATCTCCCAAAATTGTGTTGATTTGACATGGGATGACCCTTTACATAGCTCTGAATTTCTATGTCGAGTGATGGCCACCATAAATAAGAATGTGCCCTGGACTTCATTCAACTCATGCCCCTCGCGGGTCTTGTGTAGTTCTTATAGTACCTTACAATAACTTCCAACAAAGCGGATCTTAACTTCTCTTGTATGATGATACTATAGCCCCACTTGATAACGCCCTCCTCCCCACATAACTCATCCTTACGTTGAGCAAACGGCTTCAATAATTTGTCACAGTTATTAGGCCACCCAAGACAGATAAAGTAACACACTTTTTTCAGTTGATGATCAAGATGAATATTAATTTTAATTTCGCCCAAGTCCACAGAAAAACTCTTGTTCAGCCGCTTTACGCAATCCATGTGATTATGTTCCGGTGCACCCAGAGGAACAGAGATTTCGGAATTCACCTTTTATACTTCCAATCGTGACACCAAGCTATCGGAAGCTTTGTCATCCTCAAGGTGGTCCTAGGTGAGGGATCCTTACAGACGTTCGCCAAGTGCCCTTTTCTCCACATCTGTGACACTTGAATGTCTTAAATCTAAATTTGTCAAATAAGTGATTTGACTTACCACAACCTCTACAGTTTTCATTATCACTGTGATGGCGGGTATCGCTACTATGCCGGACTACCATCTAATCACCATCCTCCGAAGGTTGGATCTTTCCCTTGCCCGAAGCTTCCCTTTGTGAGGCTAACTCATAAAGGTCAAGGAATGACCTGTCATCGGGATTCAGCTCACACAATCTATCTAAAATGGAATTAGTAGAAAGGCCGCAAACAAATCTATCATACAAAAAGCTTTCTTGGCAATCAATAAAGCTACACAAAGTTTTTGCAATGTTTTTTACGGGCCTTTATGGATCAGCGATAGATTTATTTAGGCCTTGTGACAATTCATACAATTTAATTCATTGCCTCAAAATAGATATTCTTGAAACAAACTGTCTTGATATAGTGGAACACAGTACCTAAGGACTTTTTCTTGGGCAGTTCTGGATCACAAAGATCCTGTAGGCATCGAAAATATTTTTTTCCTTAAATGCTAGTCAAAATGGATCTTTTTTTTTTTTCATCAATGCTGGTCATGGCAAAAAAATCTTCTAGACGCTCTTGGTACATCAGCCAGTCGTTTTTATACATGTCAAACTCACTGGGTGGCGGTAGGAGGAAACCCGCTGTTGGACAAGGCAGAGCTGAAGACTCTCCTCCCTTCCGAGGTATTATAGCTTCCTCTTCTTCCGCCCAGTCATCTTGCTTTGGTCAGTGGCTTTTCATGGTGAAATAAACTGCCTCGTCACCAATTGTTAAATATTAATAAATAATAATACAATCTTTGGGTTTGTAATCTTTTACCTAATATTTTGTGTTTACCTAATATTTATATTTTTTTTTTGTCAAACTTTTCTTAGTTGGCAGCAGTACATGATATAATAATACAATCTTAAGAAGCAGAAAAGTTATATGCAATTATTCAATGCAATCTACCATAAATTACTGATCAAACTCAATGAAATCCAAATGAAAAGCTTAGTGGATGAACATGTTATGCAACAAAAGAGTGGAGTTGTGAAAATTTGCTTTTAATTTAGTAGTTTGCTATTTGTTTCTGCTTCACACTTTCAGAATGTTTTTAAACCTAAACCGGGCGCGCTGGTTGACTTTGGACACCAATTCTCATTTAAGGTCAGTCGTGCAGGTAGCAATTTGAATTACCCCTTCCCGTCCTTAGTCCCTTTCCGTGGACTCCTCCTCCCTAGATAAGTCTCATACTGGCTTTTGTTCGAGTGACAAGTGACCAGTTATTGCGTGTATATCATTGAAAACCAAGGCTGGTGTCCAAAAGCAACCACGCGCCCGGACATGTAAGTTATAAAGATCTTTTATTATTTTATTTTCGGATTTTTTTTTTTTTTGGTTTATGTTAAATATCTGAAACTTATTCTCTTTAAAGGACAATATTATAAAATATGAAAACATTCCAAGGATTTTAAGAGAGTTGTATGATATGGAGAAAGAAGGGATCTTCTAGAAATAGGAGACGGATTTTTCTGATGGGGAAGGTGAAGCCATAAAGTATTCTGACCAAGAACATGACAGTGACTCAGAACAAGAAGGCGGTCCAGATGATGAATATGAGTCGGATGATGATGATAGGGAATTCGTTTTTAGAAAGGATGATGAATCAATTTGGTCAGCGAAAGATTTTTCGAAACCTAATTCCAGAACAAAGTCGAAAAATATTTCAAAAACATTTCTTGGCCCTTAGGGGGATGCAAAACATGCTTTTTCAGGAATTAAATATTTTACTCAAATAACTGATCTAAACATTATAGATCAAATAAGTAGTTTTTAATAGTTTCAAATAGTTATTTTTAGATTTTTCGAAATATTTAATTTTTTTTAAATATTCAAATTGATTATTATTATTGTTTTCTTGTTTTATCTGTAGAAAAATCATAATAATACTAAATTTAATTAAATAATTTTAAATTATTCATACACCTATACTTAATTTTAAGTAAATAAAAGTAATGGTGTCCAAAGTCAACCATGCGCCCGGTAGTGTAAAAACATTTGGCGGGCCTGGTCTAGGGTTAATGATGTAGTTAGAAAACAAAGTAAACAACTAACCTAATAACTGTAGTGCTTAATTGTGTTATGTAAACTGTTGTTTTTCTATTAATACCTATATTAATTTATTACTATGATATTGATTTATTAGTATTATGAAAGTAAGAGTATTTTCAAATTGTATAACAAAATTTTGATAGAACATTATATTAGACTACTATTTTATTTATATGTGGTCATAAATGCCTTTAGTAGTTAGTGGCTGAACATATTAAGTGACATGTTTGATATATAAGTGCCATTTAGCTTAGGAATTATGATTTTTCTATGGATAATCACTTTATTTGTCCTGTAAAAATATCTTGTTTACTTTGTTTTCTATCTTTTCTACCTAACTACATCATTAAAAAAATTGCTGAATGTGTAAAGCAGAATCAAATAGCAAACTAATAGGTTGAAAAGAATATGAAACTTTCTTTCTATAATTAATATATTTATCCCAAATAATGAACATATACAGTAGAGCGTAGATTATCCCGGCTTCAATTAAACGGAATGACAATATATTTTATAATATTTTTTCAGAGTTTTAAAAAAAAAAAATTAATTTACTGTTTCTACAGTTCAGATTCTGAACTAGAGTTCTTTGAATTCATATGGTAAGTCTAGGCATAACGGCTTCCCGTTTTCCAGCATCATATATGGGTCATTCTCACGTAAGATGGCACTTTTGTGTCCCAGGCCGTTTATAGCGATTTAGAAAAGCTAAGGACTCTAAGACATCAATTTTCTAAATCCAGGCGAGTTGTAAAGCTAGACCCCATACGGCTTTATTTTAATTATACAATACACGTACCTTAAAAACCCCCGAGGTCTGATTCTGCTCAAAGTAAGAGTTCTATGTTCGTATACTAGGTCAATTTTTACATTTTTTTTCTGTCCAATTTGTTCAAAATACATTAAAATTTCATAAAAGCAGTCTAATCCTTGATGATAAAGGATTAGAATTGAAAAAAACTACATTTTATGATGTCCCACAGGTTTTCATTCATTCCCCTGTCAATTTTTAAAATTAGATTTTCACCACACTTTTCTGGGGGGAAATCACTAAAAAGTATGTAGTAAGCAAGAAGGGGTCTTTCCCCAAGCAACCCCAAATATTAACCTAACATCAGTACAAATTCAAGCTCTCCAGAAGCAAATAAGTTCTCAAACTTTATTTATGGTTATGTTTAATAGTCTTCATTCCCCTGTCCTCTATAGTTTTGGTCAGGTAAGTTTTTCTTTTTCCAATTTTTCAAATATAAATGATTTTGTAGCACAGATTTCGTTTTTCAAGTATCATCATGATATCTTTTTTTCCCTTTGAACGGTTATTAAATACTGCAGGATGATGAAGATAGCGACGTGGATTGAAGCTTTCTTTTGCTGCTCAACTTTTTTAAAGCATCATCAGCGAAAGTGTACCGAGATAATGCTATGTTGCACAAAGGAAACATAACGCTTGAACGACAATATGAAAGACTACGGAAAAATATCGAGAATCTTTTTTTCAAAAAAGTGATTTACCATGAAAAAAGTATGCACATATGTCTTTTATTACAGAGGCATTATTTAAACGAAATGTAATCAAAGATGACATCAATGCTATCTTGCAGTGTTACAATCCTTTTAATCCCAAAGGTCTGGTAATTCATTCCATAATTTTTTTTAGTCATCTTTAAATCGCGTTTACGTGCATTGGTGTTCTGCCACTTCGACTCCTTGCTTCTTAAAGCCAAAGGATTACTACTACACCGAAAAAAATGTTTATTTGTAACCATAAAATTTAAAACAACAACGCTGTAAAAAGTGCCCACTTTGGTGAGAATGACGACGAGAATTATAGAAAGGTGACCGGACAAAGGTGCCACTTTGTGAAAAAAAAGTATTAGATGGAGAAATTGGGTATAATCAATCAATTGTGATTAACTAATATTTATATATATTATATATATTTTATTAAATTTGATAGGTTAAATTAATCACATTTTTATATAATTTTATACATTGGGTTCTCTCATGCCAAAATATTGGGAGGACAGTCCCCACTGGCCAAAATATTGGGGGGAGACGCATCCCCCCTGTCACCCTCGGTGGTGACGCCCATGGTTATGAGAAGTAGGTTAGCAGACTGTTTCTTTTTCAAGGCCACTGTTTCAACTCCTTCTCATATCTGTTGCAGTTAGCTATTAATCGAAACAGCCTGCTAACCTACTAATTCAGCCTTAGAATTAGCAGAACAATAAGATAAATAAAATAATAGAACAGCCCGGTTCTCATCAGTGAACTCTTGCTATAACTGAGGAGTCCTCACAGGGAGCCTATGGAGGGAAGACTCCCCATTCCTCCTTTCCTAGGAAATGCTTTGAATCCCCCTTACCAGTACATGAGGGCTGATGAAATATTCCCTTCTATAACTAATTTCGGCTCGAAATACCAGCAAAGTCACC
This sequence comes from Aelia acuminata, assembly GCA_911387785.2. NCBI lineage: Eukaryota > Metazoa > Arthropoda > Insecta > Hemiptera > Pentatomidae > Aelia > Aelia acuminata. The sequence continues at coordinate 89,536,416 of OU426982.1, forward strand.
ACTATAACCGACCTTGCCCTTATATCCACTGATGTAAGCGACATTTTTTTAAAGGCATCTGTATGCTGGACCAAACTAAGCCGTGGATTTTTGGCTTTATATTCACCTTTTGACGAATAGTCCACCCCCCCCCCCAAATAAATTCACAAAGAATGGCGAGATCGGGGGATAGAGGATGAGAGAAGAGTGAATTTGACTTGGACTCTTGCTCTTGGTGGTGTAATAAACACACTGTGATAATTATGCGGGAGTCCAATGTTGTGTCCTGGCCAAGGCCAATCTTTTCTCTTCACAATAAAAATGTTTAAAACTAATAAACTATTTTTTACTATATTATGCTCAATTTTCATATAAAAACACAATATTTTTAATATGATTAATCTCATTTCTGCCATTTAATCGATCTCAGGTTATGATGTAAATATCTTATTAGATACATTAATTAATAAAATAAATCCTATGTAATACAAAAAATTAGAACAATTATTTGCTAATCCAATTAAAAGCTTTATATACCTATTAAGCCACAATAATAATTGCTCATCATGTTCTTGCTTGAATATTTCATGATTTTCATGCACCAAATTTAGTTCTTCGTTTCGGGGAGTGAGTTCCAAAATTTTGTTCTGAACCTATAATATATGATGATTAGAAGACCTAAATGAAAGAATTAGTCATTATTACATCCTAAAAATTTCATTATTACTAGATTATTAAAGTTTACTTTTGTTAGAAGCGTTACTAACAACTAATACCAATCAATTGCAAATTAAAGTTTTGGTACATCCCTCGATTTACACTGAACCATCACTTAAAACAACCCCTCGTGAAGTTGAGGATTTTTATTTTGATAAAATTCACAAATATGTATTAACCCTAGATCGGGCGTGCTGGTTGACTTTGGACACCAACTCTCATGAAAGGTCGGTCGTACAGGTAGCAATTTGAATTAATCCTCTTTGCCCTTAATACCTTTCCTTGGACTTCTCCTCCCTAAATAAGTCTCACTCTGGCTTTTGTGACAAGTGACCAATTATTGCATGTTTATTACTGAAAACAACAGGTGGTGTCCAAAAGCAACCACACGCCCGTACTTGTAAGTTATATGGTTCTTCTTTTTATTATTTTATTTTCGGATACTTTTTTTGGTTTATGTTAAATATCCTAAACTTATTCTCTTTAAGGGTCAATATTCATCATCATATTCCTTCCCCTTCTACCGCTGCGCAGTGTGGGGCTGCCCTCTATAGAGCTTGACCCAAGTATCCCTCTCAGGGTCAATATTATAAAATATAAAGACATTCCAAGGTTTTCATGAGAGTTGTCGGGTGAGGAGAAAGAATGGATCTTAGAAGAATCGGAGTCTGATTTTTCTGATGGGGAAGATGAAGCCATAAATTAATCTGATCAAGAGCACGACAGTGACTCAGAACAAGAAGGCGGTCTGGATGATGAATATGAGTCGGATGATGATGACAGAGAATTCGTTTTTGGAAAGGACGGTAAACAACATGGTCAACGAAACATTTTTCGAAACCTAATTCCAGAATGAAGTAGGAAAATATTGTAATTAGTCTTGGGTAGATAGAAAATGATAATTAGTAAACAGAGACTAATTTATTTAAACATGTTACTATATAACAAATTAATATAAAATATTGCTACAGATAGCCACCTTTTTTTTAAATACAATTGGAATAATACTTTTTAATGATTAATTATCAATGTAAAAAACATAAAACGAAGAATATAGAATATAATAATGACAAAAACGAAGGAATCACAAAATTTCCAAATGGGTAACATAATTTTGTTGGTTAAAAAAAGTTATCAGTCCTCTGAAATCTAGAGTCCATCGTCTTCTTCTTCCTCAGTCTTATCAGTACTTGCATTACAGGATTGACATCTAGTTTCCTGAATAGAATGCTTCTTGCAAACGTGCTTGACACATTTCTTGCATTTGATGGTAGTATTGTTCCAGTTATGGCGGCCACAGAGATGACATGGTCCAACCCTCCTTTCTTCTGCTTGCTTCTTCTTTGTTCCTGTGGTTCTTTCTTGGAACACAATAATACAAAGTAGTACAGGATAAGTAATTAGTAATTTTACTTAGATGTCAGTTGCTGTAAAAACGGGTGAGGAACAGTGTAGATGAGGGTTTAAAAGATACTTAAAATAAGTTTCGAGACCGGGCGCAAGCAGCACTGTGTACGGCTTCTACGAACTCACTATTTGAGAATCCTATTGTCACCGCAGGATAAAAGATATACTTCTCGCACTTGAACAAAAATGAAGTCAATTAGTAGAACTAGGATTACATCAAGTTCTGAAGAATTCCGACCACGGCTTACCCACGAAAATTCAAGGAAACCGAGATTGCCGCACTGAGTGCGGCTACGCGCCCGCCGGTAGGTTAATAAATTGAACTAACTTTCTTACTAACTTTAGGTTGAGAATGTCTAAGAGTTTTATTAAGAGGTAAATAGTCATCACCTCATGAATAATTTGTTTTTCTTTTGTAATGGAGAATTTCTTGTTCATATTAATGTAAATAATCACAAGTGAAGGAAGGGTAGAAAGTGAATGTAAATAATCCTTAGTTTTATTTGAATTTTAGATGTACTGTTATTGTAAATAAGGTTCACATGTTTAACAGTTTTCCTTTTTAACAAACTTAATGTAAAAATTTATATCATTAACTGTACTTTAAACACTAGGAAGTATTCAGGAGGAATTTAAATGTAACCTAGTTGTAATTTAAAAACTGCTAAATGTAAACAATGGCTACTAAGGCGCCATCTTGTGGTAACAAACAGAAGCTTGGAACAAAACATAGAATACTATTTTTTTAAATACGTAATTTATAAGAGATTTTTTTGCATTTTTGATCATTATTTTCAAAATAATGGCTTGTAAAGTCATAAAAAGTAATAAATTAAGCCTAGAAGATGTCGGCCTTATCTAATTTAGTGTGAGACGGCAGTGCTATCTAGCGAGTTAGTAACCCAAATTGGGGTATAAATACCCCCACTGTTTTGCAGTTCGATCAGACTTCCATCATCTGCCGACGCCGCTTGGTCTCCTTAGTTAGTGCCCGACATCTTCCTGGACTATTTCTTTGTTTATCGTCTTTTTATTTAAAAATCTTCTCCTGAATTCCTTTCTCCCATAACAGAGCAGTAATTAGGACGTGTGTCCTTGGTACTGCTTTGTGTAAAGGTCTTATCTGCTTCTTCTAAGGTCTGGGTCCCCTTGGATGTAGAGTTAAGATTGGGAATCCCCTTCCCTTCTAGAGTAGTAGGCAGGATTGGTATCCTGGATACTGCTCTGTGAGAAGTTTTAGACGCTGTATTATTGGGCTGGGTCCCCTTCGATACTCGGCTGAGACTGGGAAGTCCTTAACTCGGATGGAAGTCTTGCTTAGATAGCGTCCTGCTGTGACAAGGTCCATGCTTATCTCTTGGAATTAACCTTGTTTTCACCTAGAGGACAGCATTGCTCTGGCAGGATATTCCACTGAGCCTCTTACCATCACTTAGATAGCGCCCTTAGGTGATCAAGGTCCATGCGTATCTCTTGGAGCCACCTTTTTCACTTGGGCAGCGTAGCTCTGGCGAGACATCCTTCCTAGCTATTTATTCTCGCTTAGATTGCGTCCTGGTGGAACAGAGTCCATGCATATCTCTTGGGAAACCTTTGTTTCACCTATAGGACAGCATAGCTCTGGCGAGATATCCCACTAAGAATAGTTCAGAGTTGACAGCACTCTTGTCTTATAGAGAGAGATTTATTTACCTCGCCACCAGAGTAATCAAAACACACACCAGAGATAATAGAGACAAGCGAGGTATTACAAAATATTATAGATCAAAAAGTTGTTTTTAGATTTCTCAAAAATATTTAATTTTTTTTAAATATTTAAATTGATGTTTATTATTATTTTCTTGTTTTATTTGTAGAAAAATCATAACAATAGAATATCTATATAAGTAGAGATGAAATTCTGTTAGTTTGTTTGTTCTTTATAGAAATCCATACCGTTTGTCCTAAATTCTCCAAATTTTGCTCAGTGGTTCTTTGATACCAGGTACGAACACCTGTCCATATCAAAAGTGCATAACTTCAGCCAATCTCTGGGTATATTCTTTATTGTTAAAAAAAAATCGTTTTGATCTCGCTTTACATTGGTTTTTTACGAAATCGACCTTTTGAGTCGATTAAAGTCTTACTTTATAGATTTTATAGATTTAAAAAATGAAATTCTCCGGGTGAAACTGGTATATACAGCTAGTTTATAAATAATTTAAAATTATTCATACACCTATTATAATTGGAAGCAAATAAAAGTAATCGTGTCCAAAGTCAACCATGTGCCCGGTAGTGTAAAAACATTTGGCGTGCCTGGTCTAGGGTTAAAAGTGAATAGAGTGACTTCTTGCAATAAATTGAACATATAATTTAAACCATAAATTTAAATATATGAATTTAGTACGTATGTATACCTCTTGACAAAACTGCTGAGGCAAAACATTCCTTCTGATCAAGGCTGCAGCAACCCTAACACCCATGCAATATCGCTTGAACCAAACCCATTTGTGAATATCAGATGTACATGGTAAACTGTCCAGTCCCAAATCAGCAGCAAGAGCAACCAGTGACTGAAAAATGGGAAGGAGATATCTCAGTAGGTATGTATTGTAACATGAAACAAAACAAAACATATGATTTATTAGAGTTCTAGACTTGTTGTTGGACCGAACTAACAGTTGGAACAAACTGTTCGAGTACCATCTACGCTTGTCTAGAACCTTCCAGACAGTTCTTCTTCAGACTAAATATAAAGAGCGATGTACAGCAGAGTTAGTCTTGTTCTGAAGCTCAAGTGATATGGTTATTTTTGTGTTACTGGGAAGCTAAAAAGTGATACTTTTTGTAATCTGTTTGATTATTTGTGTTTTCATAGTTTATGTGGCATTGTAAAAAAGTATTATTTTTGTTGAACACACTTTTGAAAAACTTTTAAACCAGAAGTGTTACAATATTATGAAAAAAAAGATTAAAAAAAGTAAATATATTAATTTTTTACCTTAAAAAATGGACTGTACATAAGTTGTTTTCCACTTTTAACAGCTGGATCTTCATACTCGTACTGTTTTATGAGAGCTATGGGCATAGTTTTAAGAAGGCAAGAAAGAGAAGTGTCCATAGTGTCTGACTGCAGCATCGATGTAATATCCAATAATTTTCCAAGAGGAGAACTGATTACATCATGTAACCTCTCAAGGCACCACATTCTTTCTTCAGCACCTGTAACGATCAAATATATTCAGGTATAAAAACTCTGTTTATACATTCTGAAATATGAGTTATTTCAAAAATAAATTGAGGATGAATGTCCAAACCTAATGAACTGAGTTGGGCACAAGAAGCCAGGGCAGCTGCTAATCTTGTAATAAGATTGTGCTGAGCAGTAAATGAAAGACACGGTTCTAAAAGGCACATCACTACTTCAACAGAAGGTTTACTCAACACATTTCTGTCACATCCCAACTGATTCTGCAGAAGCACCACAGGATAAACAGTAAATCTCCAGCCCCAGCCATTCACAGAACTGTCACTAGAAAACTTCCATCTCAACTCATCACCTAAAATATATTGGATTTTAAATGGAATAAAATTAATTAATTAATTTTGTAAACATTAAAAATTTACCTTGAACAATGACAGGACAGCACCAATCAGACCATTCTCTTCCTGATTTAACAGCTAATGTCTTCCCAGAGGGATCCATAATTACTAAAGGATCATGCCTTCTCTCAGTAGAACATTGTCGATCAAATTCCACTAAAAGTTCTTCAGCACCTAATGTATAGAAAGGAATAAATAACTTACCTTGGACTTCTTAGATTATAAGTAAAACTAATGCACTTTTTTCCAAACCTGGTATTTTAACTGTTCCACAAAGGCAGACATCGTCTATATATGGATGACTACTTTCTTGAACTACAGGCATTGGGACAGAAATTAAGTTATTGTTGTTTAAAGCTACATCTTCCAATTCAGTCACACATAATTCTAGCAGCATACTCGCAGCTGAGTTTTGATTTTTTGCGATTCCTTTAAACAACAAAAGTTTTAATAATAACGGAGAATATTCTGATAATTTTTAACCTACTGGAAGACTTGATCTATATTATTCCAATTTTTGTAAAATACTTTGATATATATATTTGTCAATTCATTACAACTTCCATAACGCTTTGAGGCCTATTGCCCCATCTTCAGGTGTACTCCTCACTAATTTTAATCAACAATATTTTAGTTAAAAACAATACATCAATTTTTTTTGTAATATCTTCAATAGTTAAATATTGTCAATCATACTTCTCTCTTAGGCTACCTCACGGTGAGGTAAATTGATGTATTGTTTTAAACTAAAATAAAGTTAATTAAAATTAGTGAGGAGAACACCTGAGGATGGGGCAATAAGCCTTGAAACGTTGTGGAAGTTGTAATGAATTGACAAATACTAAATTAATATATGTATATCAAAGGAAGATGTGTATTTCACTATTTTACAAAAAAATTGGAATAATAACAGAGAATATTCTTTTTTTAATTTACTATTATTTTTATTTTATTAAATTACTATTTTAATTTATTATTAACATTTTTTACACTAATATAAATTTTAGTTTAAGCAAAATATAAATACCTATCAAAACAGAAGTCAATGTTTCTTTGGCATTATCTCCTGCTCTATTTACAATGGCAAGTTTTAACAAATCCACAAGCATACGTGCTTCATTTAGACCAAGGAGAGCAGTAAAGTCATCAGATGTACTATTTTCAGTCCCATTTGTGTCTGATATACCAAGCATCTAAAACAAGATCCACATTGCTAAACAAAAAATTAACAGCATTTGGTCTAAAAGAGGGGGGAATCAAATAAAATTAAAAATCAAAATACTTGGCCAGGAGGTAAATAAATATAGAAATTCTTCTTCGGAGATACAGTCATTTATAACATTTTCAGTTTGAAGACATTAGATGTAGTAATGAGAAGCAGAATACCAGCAAAGAAAGAATATTGTAGCAGCAAAAAAAATTTACAGTTTCAGTGAGGGATTTCAACTTTCAACAGAAAAATATATGACATGATAATGATCATATGTGGTTAATTATAATATATTTTAAATAATTTTATCTGAAGATAAAAGATAAGAGATGGCTGGGATTAGAACATGTGTCTCTGCATTGCTATTGCAGTGCGCTAACCAAAAGCTTATCTAGTGTTTTGTTTGATATGGGCCTTGGTAGTGTAGTTGGTTAGCACACTGCAAAGGTGCTAATTCTAGCACAAACCATGGTTCTAATCCTAGCAATGGTCAATCTTTTCTTTTGAGATAAATTTATTTTAAAAATAATTAAGTAATGGCTACAAATACAATTAATTTTATTAGGGATATTTTTCAATTTATAAACAGTGTTTGAATTTTTTCCATTATTAAACAATATAAATAAATGACAGGATTTATGTCTAAAAATTGAATAAGAAAATTTATTTCTGTAGGTAACTAAGGTCTGAAGCTTCGATCGGTGTATTGTGTTGCAGAGGACTACTTAAGAACTTACCTCAGAATTTGAAATTGGAATTGGAGGACGGCAGAAGGTGCTTGAGGAGGCCAGGACTCAGTAATGGATAGTCTCCCCGTTGTAAGAAGAAGAAAAAAGTTAACTGATATTTTATCACATGCGATGTTTATTTGAATAATATAAAATATAAAACATATTCAATACATGTTTCAATAAATTTTAAACTTTTTACATATCACTCCACACATTCTTATTCTATATCAAACCAAAATATTTTTTTTTCTTCTTAAAAAAACATAGTTTAAAATAGTGATCAAACATATATACTCAGGTAATTCTACTATTAATCCATACTACTGGGCCACGGCGTGGCCGAGGGGATAGCGTCTCCGACTCCCACGCTGGCGGTGCAGGTTCGAATCTCGTCCAAGCCCACTCAATTCTGTTTGGTGACGGCCTCACTGGACAGACTCAGCGGCTTGCCATGGATTAGAAGAGGTTGGTTACCCGTAGATAACCCATCCCGATTAGCCCTCTTGGCAAAAAGCGGATGTTAAAAAAAAAAAAAAAAAAATCCATACTACCATGTTAGGAGTCAGTTGTGGATTGCATTTGATGGTAGCTGCAATTATGCTCATAGCACTAGCAGACATTCGGGAAGTACGAGACGAAACACTTGTAGAACTGGTCGTTAATGATGGGAAAGCTTGCAATGGACTTTCAGCACTTTCAGGTGACCACTTATTATTCTGAAAAAGTTGTTTGTTATTTTTTTTTATAACATATAACCTACATATCTGCATAAAACCCCATCTGAGGAATATAGTAATGTAATATACCAAAGAGGCAGCAGCTTCGGCTTCAGAAGCAGGGGCCTCACCGCCACCCTGAGCTATTTCTAAGTTATTATGACCATGTAAGAAAGAAATGGTACTATCCTCAAGTCCGTCATCTAAAACATTTAAATAAAATTGCTGGTTTATATCACAGCACAATATGTAAAGCCAGGAGAAACTTAATAATACTCTATATTAATCCCCCACCCTGACCCCTGGACCGGAAAATTCCAATAGAGACTAAAAGGTGAGGACCAAAATATATAATGAGTGTTTAAAATGTCTAATTTTACAATAACATTAATGCTAGGTTATAGAACAACAGAATTGAAATCAATTATTCATGTCATAGAGGGAGTGTTATGAAGAGTGGTTAGAGAGATGCACTAGTAAGATAAAAGGATCAAATCCTGGACCCTACTTCCAAATACATATTCCAAAACGTGTATTTCCGTTGAAAACCGGAAGTTACAATTTTTCACGATCGCAATAATTTCCCTTACTACATATTTATTATACTATAAAGGTAAGTGAAAGTAAAAATATTAATAATAAAACCATAAAAAAAATGAATAATCTATTAAAATTATATAGAAATATAGTAAATGAAGGAGCTTACCTTATGACAGGGATGGATGTCACGGCCAGAGTGAGGGCTTCCCCTCACATTCCCCCCCCCCCTCCGACAAATCTTACCTTTTTTCGACCCTTCCAGCCCTCACTCTGGCCGTGACATCCATCCCTGTCATAAGGTAAGCTCCTTCATTTACTATATTTATAATCCATCATATATTAATCCCTCTTCAACTCTGCCCCATTTTGCCACCATATCTACCTATAGTACACCATTCTCATAACATATCCACTACTATGTACCTTACCCCATCTTATCAGACCACCTATATTATCAGTATCAACAGCATCAGTGTTAACAGTATCAGTGTCAATAACCATATTACACCATGTGTATATAAATTATATACTTAACCTTAAGTTTACATTCATTTATATCTTATACAGTCAGTTCATATTCTTTTTTTTTTTTTTTTTTTCATATTTTTTATATTTTATCTAGCCAGTTCATATTCTTTGTCCTAATTACTCATGTTGTTGTCTGTGTCTTGTTTATTTAGCCCTGACGAAGACCTGCATAGTTGGGTCGAAATGTCAGCAACAACAAAATAGTTTTATACTATTTTGTATTTTATTGACCGCCTCCCCGGACTATTTTCTACCTAATTCTATATCCGGTCAACTATCATCTATCCAATATTAAAATTATACTCTGTTTTAATGTGCAAAAACCATTACATTTAACAAGTTTTCAATGAAAGATGCCTTAACTAGATAAAGCTAACCATGTTTTTTTGAGGGTGTGATGGTAGAGAGTGTTGGAGCATTATTTGCTTGGGGTTCTTGAGTCTAGTGGCAATGCATAAATCTCTAACTTGGGCTGGTGAAACTTATGATGTGGGAGATTCAATAAATGAAACGACTACATAAATCATTTAAATATAAATGTAGTCCTCCCAACATGCTAGAAATGGCTAGGATAAAATGAAGTGAATGTAAAGATGAAATGAATGTAAAGACGAAATTAATTAGACCTAGTGTTTTGAAAAACAAACTAAAATTGTTATACAATATGTAAAAAGTAGCTTTTAATTGTATTGATATGGGACACCATAACCAATATTGAGTTACCTTAAACAGCTACAAAAGTAATGAAGCCACAGCCTGATAACTAGTAATCAGACATATTAGTTTGGTTGATATCCTTGATAGCTTAACATGATTTTTTTAAATTTTACCATGGATTTCAGCGGGAAATACCAGTTGTAGTAGCATTCAATGGTAGGCAACACGTTTTAAAAAAATCTGGTGCGTGCGCGCAACACACAACTTTCACTTACCAACTTACTTAGATTAGAAATTAATGCGTTTTGTTAATTGCCACTTCTCAAATGAACAGAACCGCTTTAATAATAACGCATTGGTTTGTCATTAAAGGCGTACGGCGCATGCGTGAGCTCAAGGTGTTTTATGAGTTGACGGAATATTTTTCTTTTTTTCTCCTGTATATGTTTACTTGATTTTCTTCATATATCATATTTAGCCGTTTCTTATTTTTAAGCGTGATGAGAGACAGATAATTTCCCAATATAAACCAAAACAAAGGTACTTTATAGAAAAACAAAAAAGGCCCCTTCCCCATTTAAGCCCCCTCAGAACATTTTAATAATGATAAAGCTTACCTGATATAAAATAACAACTAATATTCATTAAACATAACGAATTTGATAAAAATCGTTAAAGCCGTTTTTGAGATAATCGATCAAAAAGGTAAAAATTGGACAAAATTTATTAAGTAAAGTCCCCCCTCCTGTTGATCAATTTTGATGAAATTTTTACAGTCATATCTCGAGCATATAAATACATCAAATACCAAGTCTGATCAAAATCGTTAAAACCGTTTTTGAGTAAATAAAAAAAACACGTGAAAATGATACTAAATTTATTAAGTAAAGTCCCCCCTCCGGTTGATCAATTTTGATGAAATCTTTACAGTCATATCTCGGGCATATCAATAGATCAAATACTCAGTTTAATCAAAATCGTTAGAGCCGTTTTTGAGAAAATCGAAAAAAAATTAAAAAGTTATTAAATAAAGTACCCTCTCCCTTTGAGCAAATTTGATGAAATTTTTGCTGTCACATCGCGGGCATATACATACTCTAAATACCCAATTTCAGGTTCGCACGGTTTATAGTTTTTGAGCTAGTCTGTTCACACACACACACACACAGACACACAGACACACACACACACACACACACACACACACACACACACACACACACACACACACACACAGACCATTTCGCGGGACTTGGTTATTTTGACTCAGGGGACCCCAAAACGTGTAATTCCGTTGAAAACCGGAAGTCGAAAATTTTCACGATCGCAATACTTCCACTTACTATATATTTCATATATAGGTAAGTGAAAGTAAAAATCTTAACAGAATGAGTAAAACAGTTATTTTCTTGGAAACAAGGTAATGTTCCAACTGCAAAATATATTGAGCCAAAATATCTGAGCAGACTATACCTTAAATTTGCCATAACCTGTTCATAATTCTACAAACAAATCAATACAATTTAGCTTTTTTTAGATATTTATCTCGAGTAATCTAGCCCATCCAACTCGCAGATAATATCAATACATTTTTTATCACAGTAAAAACCATTATATTAACAATCAAAAGGAAAAAAAAGCAGAATTGTTTCACTTAAACAATATTTCTATCTAAGCAATATATTGTTAAGCAATTATTTTCATCCAGAAATGGGTTTAGATACTTCTCAATATGATTATATTGAGAAGGTTTTTCTAGAATAACTTTTTTAATTAATATTATAAACCATAACATGGAGTTACTACAATAAACCCATTTATATTTATTAATAAGATCTAAGATCTCAAAAACTAAGTAACGTACTAAAATTATAATTATTCAAATCATATAATTTAAGAAATTACCAGCAAGTATTGGCTCTTGTGCTTTGGTGTGGTTTTGAAGAGCTGCTACAACAGTATCTCTAGCATAGAGAATTCGCAAACCATTTAATATATGCTGAAGAGCATTTTGCTTGGCAACATTAGAATCCAAAGATAAAATATTATGGGTTAAAGAGTCTCTTTGATAGCCTGCATTACCACAATTAGTTGCTTCTTTTAAAGTCTCTTGATCACCAAACCCTAAAAAAAGAAATGGAGTTCACATAAAGCCTACCGTTATTTGATTTTTTGTTTTAGAAGTTTTGTGCATGAAATCACCAAGGAGGCTGGTTCCAAGAGGATCTTTTGCTTTAGCAAATAAAACCGGTTCATGAGACACAGGTGGTTTTGGATCAGGAGCAACCCAAGCTACTGAATGTGAAGAGCCACACGCTACCCTATTTACCTTTACATCACCGAATCCATGCACCAGGCTAGGTTTTCTGTTTACTAGAGTTGTTCCATTCCCTTGCTGACCATGGTCATTATCACCCCAGCTATATACCTGAAGATTAAACAAAGAAAAAACTTTTTCAATTATAAACTTTCATATCATCTTTAGATAAATTTATTCATTAATTGTTCAATGTCTAAATAAAATTGTTTTTTAAAAATATAAACCACAGTATTTAGATAATGAGAAATATTTATTTCCCTTGCCTTGAAGGTGGGCAAGGATAATATAATATACAATATATGGTTGGTAGGTTAACCCTTCAAACTTCCATAACCTTTGTCTCTAGCTTCCAGTGCATTTTTATATCCGTTTATCAATATGAATCATTAACAAAACCTGGATACAAATTTCACAGACGGATCTACCACAAATGAAAACAACTGATCTTCCATGAAATGGAAGAATAGGACCAGAAACAATTTTTCAAGAAGTAAAAGTATGATTACCTCTATGAAAATAGATGGATTTGAGTTTGATCAAAAAGTTATAGCAATTAACAAAAAGAAAAAAAATTATCTACTTCATATATGTGATTTCATGGATGCGAAATGGGCCGGGATAGCCGAGCGTGTTTGAGCGCAACCCGCTTTAGCATGCTCGAGCCGAATGGTGGCAGTTCGAATCCGCCCTTTTCGTGGAGGACCCACGGAATAAATCTTGATCTACCCACCATGGTTAGAATAGATTGGTTACACCTGTAGAGTAAAACCAGTTTGCCACACATGGCCAGGTAGGGGTACCGAACAAAAAAGAAAAAAAGAAAAAAAAAGGATGCAAAATACATAATAGTTTTAAAGACATTTTTAAGTACTTGTTGGATATATAATCTTATAATATGTTAGATTATTTCTGTTAATTACTCATGCCTCAAATGTTCTTTGATTCTCTTAAAAAATTTCAGTTATGGCAATTACCTCCTATTAATTTTTAATGTCTCAATTAATACTTTTAGAGTAACAAAAAACAGGAGGAGAAGGAATATGACATAGGATTCAATCAAAAAGCAATTTTTTTTTATTTTATTATTTTTTTTTCATTCCTGATTAGTGGTTTCAGCAGTTTTTTTTTTTTTTTTTTTTTTTTTAATGGCAGGATCATAGTTCATTTTGGTTACTAATAACAAATTAATAAACTTTTCAGCTGATTAATTATTGATAATGTAATATTACTAACAGTGCCTGATTCAGTTACAGCTAAACAGTGTAGAGCGCCAACAGCAACATCTATTACTTTTTCCCCTTTAAGCCCTTCCACAAGAGTTGGTTTTCTTACATGCTGATCTGATCCAATGCCTAAACGATAATAATCTCCTTTTCCCCATGTCCAAACCTGAAAAAGTGTGAATTATAAAAAATTTGTCATTCATTCATTATACATTCTACATCTGAATTTGAATGGGGAGAGTGGGACACAGTGAGACAAGGTTATTTGTGAGACAGCCGTCTGAGACAGTTTGCATAATCCAATTGCAAGGACCCAGATAGTGTAATATATATATATATATTTTTTTTACACCCAGATAGTGTAGTATATTTGTGTAGCATATTAGTTAAATAAGCTTTTCCAGGAAAGAAACCAGCACTATCATACGTTTGTGACTATTATTGCCTCATTTTGTTTTCAAGGCTAATAAACTTTTTTTTGTGACACTTTCTAGTTGAGAGTGTGGGTACTATTGTTCATTTCAACAAATTCCTGTTAATGCCTTTTATTCACCAACTAAAACTCTTAGTATTAACCTTTAAACGGTTAATGATTGTTCACTTTGGAAAAAAAAAAATCGTAATGAAAGACGTCAAGGCCCTTTGAGGATGAGTGAGAAGGGAACAGTGAGGCAGCCAAAGCAGGTGTCTCACTGTTTCCTACTCATCCTAATAGATGTAATAGATACACTGACGTTGGGTGGCGGGATAGCCGAGTGGGCAAACACGTCAGAAAATACGCGTTGCCCATGGCAACGTAACATTGAGAACCGAAAGATAGCAAGTTCAAAACCCGGAGCCAGGGGAAATTAATAATACTCGGCATCAATCCCCCACCCTCTCCCCTGGCCCGGGAAACCCCGTATAGCCTAACATGTGAGGAAGGGGAGGACCAAGCAAAAAAAAAAAAGAAAAAAAAGATACACTGACGTTGAATTTACAATGTCTGAAAGTTAATTTTAGTTTTAATTAAATGAAATTGATAATTTTCAAAGTGATAATTTTTGTAACCTGCTCGAATATTTGTGTTGTTATAATTCGTGTGGCATCGATAATTGTATATTTTTGTCGAATAAATGAGGAGTTGAGATGCAAAACTCGTTCGTTCCACATTAACACGTTTTTCCACTTAACATTTACTCACGGGGAAAGCAGTACAATTGAAATAGATACTAAAAAGTGCAATAGAAACTTAATCACTAACTATTTTAATGTTCAAAATAATATATCAAAAACTAATAAAGAGAAAATAGACACTAAACGTAAATAATAGTAGTAAATAGACACTAAAATGATGTTAACAAACAAACCAACCCCAGGTCACACCTCAACAAAAATTTTGGAGTAACATATATAGAAGGGCTAACCAATAAAGTAGAAAACACTTTCAGAAAATATGATTTAAGAGACATAAAATTTGGAACCAAAACAGTGAATAAGATCAATAAAGTATATTCAAACACTAAAGACAAGATTCCAAAAGAAAAATTGACGAACATAATTT
The DNA here is from genome assembly GCA_911387785.2 of Aelia acuminata. Taxonomy (NCBI): domain Eukaryota; kingdom Metazoa; phylum Arthropoda; class Insecta; order Hemiptera; family Pentatomidae; genus Aelia; species Aelia acuminata. The sequence goes on from OU426982.1 coordinate 89,551,572, forward strand.
ATAAAAAAACTGTAAACAATGTCCTGAAAAATCATATTACGGCCAAACATCGCAATGGTTCGAAACAAGATTACAGCAGCATAAGCAAAATTGTACCGCTAAAACGACAAAATCAAAATTAGCAACCGCTAACTCACAACATGCTGTGAACAACTAACATATTTTTGATTTTGAGAATGCACAAATTGTCCATCATGAAAAGAACACTAACAAAAGAAGAATAGTAGAATCTATTTATATAACCAAAAACCTGACCAAAACCATAAATCAACAAACTGATGTTGATAATTTAAACATTTTCCACGCCAATACCATACAAACTTAAAATAAATGTCAAATAAAACAGACACAAATTTTTTTTTTTCATTGTATATGAGCTACGATAAAAAGCTTTATAAAAGATTAGTTAAATTAAAAACGTTGCCAAAATAAAAATTTTACTATTGTTTTTTGGTGAGTATTGGCCTTTTTTATTTATCTAAATGAATGTGTAACTTTGAATGGCATTTAACAAAACTTGTCAATATCTAAACAAAGTAAGTTGGTAAGTGAAAGTTGTGTGTTGTACGCATCGCGCCAGATTTTTTTTTTATAAAAAATGAAAATTTCAAATAAAAACATGACTTTCAAAGTACTAAAAAACTAAATAAGAGCTGAACAAAAAGAATTTTTCAAATTAAGAGGAAGTTGATATAAATAGGAAGAAAAACATATATTAAAAAAAAATTGAATAACAGCTAAACATGAATCATAGCTGTCAATTATGCTATCAAGCGAGAGTTAATTAATAGTTTTAAATTCATAAATGGAAAATAATGTTATCAAAATATTGTAATACAATAACAATTGACTGACACCTAAAGTGATTTGGTCTTATTGAAGTAAATGGGACTGTGGACAGTGTGAATTTTTATTCAATTGTTTACACTTTCTGCACTTAATACAGATATAAAACAAATCGTGGATTATTTGTGTCAAAAATGGATAGTTCCAATTAAAAGAAAATATTCTTTTTTATAGGAAGTAAATAATTATTTCTAGATACTTTTTTATTTATTATTATGCCTAAGACATATTATTCGCGTCAGGCTATTCCTGACCTTGTGCTGGGGGGGGGGAGTATACCCTCCACAGTTACTAACAGTTAAAAAAGGTTTTATTATAGAGATCAAAATTTGTAAGGAAAAACAAGTTAAATATGTACATATTACGTATTACATATTATGTATTAAATATGTACATATTACATAGTGGAATTTTTACAGATTTGGACAGATACCTGACCTATGTGATCATATTGTCCATTAAATTGTGCATGTGTTGCCTACTTTCTGCCTTCCATCCTGGCCACCTCACCCCCTTTGTCCTTAGCCGGATATTTCTTCATGTTCACTGACAGATGAAAAGGTGCCGCATCTATGGACCTTTATATTAATCTTTCACTTGCTCTGTGCCAACATCATCCTGACCACCTCTGTCCGTTTTTAGTCCTTAGCTGGATATTTATTTATCTGCCCAAGCGAGCAGCAAGTAAAAATAATTAATATGTGTGGTTAGGAGTGGTTAAATATTAATTAAATAAATTAATTAGTTAATTAAATATTATGTTGACACAAACAGATAACCTTTTTCTTTTGTTAAACATGTTGCTCACTGAACCAAAAGAGATAAAGATCTCTGCAGAGGACACACCCCCCCCCCCCCCCATGCTCAAGAACAGAGATTGCCTGACGTGAAAACTTTTAAAAATCAATCAGTTCAATTTGTTTTCATTTAACACTCTTTTTTTTGTTTTCTTAAGAAGTATCAATCATTTGGGTCTTACCTTGTTTTTGCACCAATGCCCTCATATATATCTTAACACTCACCTGCCCAGATTTTGTAAGTGCAAGAGAAAACTGAGCTCCACATTCAATATGAATTACGCCAAGACCATTTAAACGTTCAACATTCTGTGGAAGATCACAGCCCTCACTTCCTCCTCTTCCTAGTTTTCCAAAATCACCATCACCCCATGAGAAAACTAACCCTTCACTAGAAAGAGCTAAGGTTTGAGCATCACGGCTTCCACAGGCTACTTTAATAATGTGGTGACCTGCAAGAGCCTTGACCTGGGAAAAAGTAAATATAAAAAACCTCTTACATACTATAAAACATCAAGAATACAGTAAATGCAAAGAAAAAGCATGAAGTCTTGCATGAATGGGTACTTATTTTTTTATTCAATTTGATTTTTTCACGTTTCGGCTTCTATTGCCATTTTCACATACATACTTTACACATATTGGTTTCGTGGAAAGAGAGTGAGCTGATTCTATTGACTGAAATTGCATGGTTTTGCTTGTAACTCGCAAACAACAGCGGCAATCAGAAAAGTGTATATAACCAAAAATGTTCGTCTCGACAAACTGAAAAATATGACACCTTTGAAAAAGCCGTGCGACCATTTTTGCAGAGAATTGCAGTTTTTCATTTACAACTCGCAAACGAAGGAGTTAATCGAATAAATGTATATGAAAATGTTTTCTTTGACCACCTAAAAAGATTGACAACATTTAGAAACGATCATTTTGGATTCCTCGCAAAAAAACGAAGTTTTGTGCTTATAACTTACAATCGAAGGCAAATTGAGTGATTTTATATTTTTACAGAGTAACAGTTAAGGAAAGCTTTAAAATGATGCCACTTCATGAAATTTGATGAAATATTAAGGAAGTTACAGTTGGGGGGCAAATGGGTGGGGCAAAGGGAGAGCTGAAGCGATAGACGAGTGCGGGAGTCTTTCTCACTTCATGAGAGAATACCAAACCAAAGTGCCCTACTCACTGTTTGGTAAACTCCGCTGTCCCAATCCCCATCAACGCCTACTGTCACCTTCTCGTGGTGCCCCCTGGGGAGTTATACAACTCGCGAACGACAGAGGCGGGGTATTTCAGGGAGGCTCAAAGAGCCACCTGAAACACCTAATAGAAAGTCTTAAAGAAAACAACCTGGATTGTCCTGGACTCACAATGCACTGTGTACCACAGCACTCACACAGACTAAACAACTAGATGACCAGAGCCTGTGAAGCGGCATGGATGGGGATGGTAAGGCTGTGGCTTCCATCCTACATGTGTCGTAGAGCACCTTGCCTGGCAAGCACACGTATTGGTGCCTATGCATCGGAGCATAGGAGGTCCGAGGCGCAAGTAGTAGGATCCTGGAATGCTGGAAAGCGGGTTGAGAATTTCCCCGTGAAGGAAGCATATATTCCGGCTCCTGGACGGAACTCCAGGACTCTCAACGTTGACAGCGCTGAGATGGGGGTATACCCCGGCGGATAGCCATACGTGGAATGGGGTAAATATAATGAGCAGAAACATTAAAAAACTATTTTACCTGGACGAAAGTCCACAACACGATGAGGAATCTTCCTCATCGGAGCCATCTTACGTCTCAGACGCTACTGAACCTCTAGACGACTCTTACATGAGACACCTTTCACAGGCACTAGAGGACGAAATTAATGCATTACATGTGGACAGTCACACACATGGAGTGCTGGAGGAGCAAGTGGCTCTTGCAGCCGCTGCTTCACAGGCTCCAATGACTATAAGACAGTCTACACTTATGGAGACGGAGACTAGCCAAACACGTCTCAATGTGGACCAGTCGTGGGCCTTGGCCACGACGGGGTCCTCAAAGAACGTGAAGAGGCGCAATAGGAGGAAGGCGAAAGCCCAAACCCTATATAATCAACCAGTAGCGGGGCCATCCCAGGATGCTGAGGATGCAAGGGCCCAACCAGGCCCGGCAGACAAAGCGGCACCGACCAAGGTTAGTGCCAGGCCAAGACTGCAAGGGCCCAAACGGGCCCGGCAGGCAAAGCCGCGGCGCCCAGGGGAGGGCCCCCACGATACTACCAGAAAGACAGACGGGGCACAGTTGGGCAGCCAACTAGGCCAGCAGCAAACACTGCGAGGCCTTCAAAGCGGCCCACACAACCCCAACTGACTACAAAAAGACCCAGATCCTCTCCGGGAAACTCTGCACCTGTTGCAAAGAAACCCAGAGAGACGACGGGACACAGACCAAACTATGCTCTTGCTGCAAGAGGGCAACTGGTGGCGGTGGTTCCAGAGGACTACCCTCACACACAGTTGACCCGCGAGCAGTGTGAAGAGATACAGGAATTAATAACGGACAAGGTGGACGATATTGACGAAGAAAGTGACGATCAGCCACTCTTTAATGGTGCAAGCCTTAGCAGAGGAGGCTGTATCGTCTCATGCCTTGACGACCATACCAAATTATGGTTAACAAAAACAATCCCCAACATCAGGCTGAGAGGAGAGGTGGCGCTCAGAGTCTGCGAGATAGGGGAGCTTGCAAAAATGGTAAAGATAGGAGCTTTCTTTCCTGGGAAAGCTCCTACAGAAGAAATACTCTTAAAAAGACTAAGAGTACAGAATAAGGCAGTGACAGACATGAAATCCTGGAGACTGCACTATATGAAGGAAATGGAGAAAGGATTTTTCGCCATTTTTAAAATTTCAGAACCCAGCCTGGAGTCCCTCAAAACCAGAGGTATGAAGGTGGGTTGTGGTATGAAATTGATCCTAGTAAGACAGTTAAGAGGAGCCAATGAACAACCACCATCAATGATGCAGGAATGCGAATTGATGGAGACCTCCGAGGAACCAGTCAGACAAATGGAAGGAACCTCGGAGGCAGGCAAAGAAACAACAGAGGTGGCTGATGTTGGACCCATGGAGGAAGCCAAGGATGAATCCTTGGGCAGACATCAATCACCTAAACGGATAGCAGGAGGCGTAGTTTTCACAGGTGGAACCCATGGGGAGGCGACGGGAGGCGTGGTGAAACCCAAAGACCCGATGAAAGTCGGGTTGGAAGGTGGAACCATGCCACCGTTACCACCCAGGGAACCACCTAGTGGAACACAACAATAACTGGATGAGACTGCTGCAGATCAATCTCCACCACTGCATAGCGGCAAGTGGTGTTCTGCAACAGTATATAACAGGTAAAAACATTGACATAATCTTAATACAAGAGCCATATATACTTAAAGGCGAGCTCAAGGGACTGAAACAACCTGGATACAGCACAGTGTCCACGAAAGACAGCCCCAGAGCTTGCATTATGTATAAAAATGAATTAAAACCGCTGCCACTTTGGCAACTCTGTTCCAGAGATCTAGCAGCGGTAAAATATACTCCAAAAGGGGGCAATCCAATCATCATATTGTCGGGATACCTCCCTTTTGAGGAAAAGGACCCAACAATAATGCTAGAACAGATGATGGGAAAAACCAATGGACTTGACATACTTGCTGCCCTGGATAGCAATGCACATCATAAAATCTGGGGAAGCAGCAACATAAATCACAGAGGTGAGCTAATTTTAGAATTTACAATTAATAATGATCTTGATATATTGAATAGTGGTAATAAACCCACATTTCAAAATAAATTAAGATCAGAAATAATAGATATAACAATAGCCACACAAATACTTAGCAGACAAATCACGAATTGGCATGTCTCCAACAAGGAGACATGCTCTGACCACAAATACATAAGATTTGATCATGAGATTTGACTAGAGAGTCAAACATATAATGTGGAGTACAGGAATCCCAAAAATACGGATTGGGAGATGTACTGCACAAGACTCACAGATGTGATGAGACAATGTCCAGAGGATGCTCACAATGAATGGCAACTGGACTGTCTCAACACATCCATAACTAATGCTATGATGGAGTCATACCAACATAGCAACAAACCAAAAAACAAAAAATCAAACAGAAAAGTCCCATGGTGGAACAATGAACTTAAAAAGCAAAGAACGGAAACCAGAAAACTGTTCAATGTTGCAAAAAACACTGGCAGATGGGATTTGTACAAATCCGCTTTAACAAATTATCACAAATCTGTCAGGAAAGCAAAAAGAGATGCCTGGAGGAGCTTCTGTTCAGATGTGAGCGATGTTCCGGAGGTAAGCAGGGTTAAAAAAATACTAAATAAAACAGATCAGGAAATGCTGGGAACGCTAAAGGTGAATGGGGAATTTACCACAAACGAGCTGGAAACCCTAGAAGCCATGGCCAAAGCCCAATTTCCTAACTGCTATACGAACAATAGACTCATCAGCAAATCCACATTTTCAACATCAACGGATGATGGAAAAATGTGGAGAGAGGCAAAGAACATTGTTACCAGTAGTGCTTTAGAGTGGGCTGTAAAGACGACAAAACCATTCAAGTCAGCTGGTACAGATGGCATTTTTCCAGCACTAATACAAAAAGGGCTGGACATCATAAGACCTAACCTCTTAAAATTATTAAATTATTAAGAGGTAGCCTGGCACTGGGATACATCCCAATGGAATGGAGAATATCCAAAATACGATACTTACCAAAGCCAGGCAAAGGTACATATGAAGATCCGAAAGCTTTTAGGCCCATATGTCTATCATCGTTTCTTATGAAAATATTGGAGAAAATAATTGATAGACATGTGAGAAAACAGATATCGGAAGCAAATCCGATACATAAAAGGCAATATGCATACCAAGCAGGCAAATCCTGCGAGGTAGCACTGCACAACATGGTCTCTAAGATAGAAAAATCTATAGACCAAAAAGAAATAACAATAGGCACCTTCGTAGACATTGAAGGAGCTTTTGATAAAACTCCTTACAACGTCATTAAGAACACATTAAGGAGCAGAAACATAGACAGCATTTCCTCCAGATGGATCGAAAAAATGCTGGAGGAAAGAATCCTACTATCAGAAATGGGACACACCAAACTGTGGATTAAACCGAAAGGAGGATGTCCACAGGGAGGAGTGATCTCACCTCTACTGTGGTGTCTAGTAGTGGACTCACTGCTAGTAAGATTAAATAAAGCAGGCTTTTATGCACAGGGATACGCAGATGATATAGCAATTCTGATTCAAGGAAAATATCAAAGTGATTTGTCTGACCTATTACAAAACGCCACCAAAATCCTTACAAATTGGTGCAAAGAGAATGGATCAAACATCAATCCACAAAAAATACACATTTGCCTCTTCACTATGAGGAAAAAAGTGGACATCAAATTACCAAAAATAAATGGTTTTCAGTTGACACCAACAAAGGAAGTAAAACATCTGGGAGTCACACTCGACCATAAATTAAACTGGTCCAAACACGTAGAAAATACGACCAATAAAGCCCTGAAAAGCCTATGGTCCTGCAAGAGGGCAATAGGCAAGAATTGGGGACTTAAACCAAAAATGGTGTACTGGCTGTACCTAACAGCAATTAGACCAATCATATTCTACTCAGCCCTACTTTGGTGGCACAAAGCAGGAGCTGGAAAGAATAAAACGCTGTTAAACAAACTACAAAGGCTAGTTTGTCTGATGACAACAGGTGCAATGAGAACAACCCCAACAGCTGCAATGGAGGTGATGCTTAATCTAACTCCTCTGCAGATAGAGGTGGAGGCCCAAGCGTTAAAATCCGCTTACAGAATATTAAAACAAAATAACTTCTCCCAAATAAACGTAGAGAGAGGACATTGGGCAATAACCAGGAAAATTGAAGAAGATCGGGTGCTATCCATGCACTCTGACCTTCAGGTACGAGAATTCCTGGACATTAAATATCAAACCATAATCAGGAAAATAGAGCCACATAAACCCTACACGGGGATCAACTGCTATACGGATGGCTCACTGACCAAAACAGGGTCTGGGGCAGGAATCTGGAGAATGGATAAACCCAATGAAGGGACATCAATTCCACTGGGAAAATATGCTACTGTCTTCCAATCAGAAGTAGTAGCAATTTGCCAATGTGCCTCAGAACTGCTGACTGAAAAGATATCAAACAAAAAAGTAACTATATTCACTGACAGTCAAGCAGCTATTGGTGCAATCAGTAACCATATAGCTAAATCAAAGGTTGTTAAAACCTGCAACAATACGCTCAATAAATTATCAGAAAACAATAATGTAAGAGTGGAATGGGTACCAGGACATACTGGTATACATGGAAACGAAAAGGCAGATTGCCTAGCAAGGCAAGGATCAGCTAATAAACCCATAACCCCTGAACCTGTACTGGGAATAAGCATAAGCTACGCCAAAAGAAGGATCGGGGAAATATATGGAGCTATTAAAAAACAATATTGGAAGGATAAAAATCAATATCACTCCAAACTCTTCTTAGACGGCTATTCAGTCAAAAGAAGCAATATGTTGCTGAATCTTGACAGGAAGGCACTTAAAAAAATTACAGCGATCTACACAGGACACTGTAAACTAAACAAACACATGTATAAACTAAAGTTGGCAGAAACACCAATATGTAGATACTGTGGCAAAGAGAACGAAACAGCATATCATATAATCTGTTGGTGTGACCGATTTCTGCGGTTAAGATTTGGAATGTTTGGGCAGGAAAATATAACCAATCCAACTTCCAACGACTTATTAAATCCAACAAGCATACTAAAATTTACCGATGTTTTAAGGATTCCAATCTGAAACACGGGCATAGTTAGGCGCACAATAGACCCAAGGAGGTCGCGGTGCATCAAGTCGCGAAGAAAAAAAAAAAAAAAAAAAGGAAGTTACAACTTACCGACAAAAAAAAGGCCTTAAGAAGTAATGTATATGATGATTAGTTTATTATCATTGATTTTTTAATATTTTACCATTATTGAATAACCAAAAAATGTAATTAGTAAAGATTCTGTACAATTAGTATAGCTCTATAGACTCAGCATTTCTCATAATATAACTACTTATAATAATAAGTAAGGAGAAACGAAATAGCCAAACGTGAGAGGGCATAACCTGCATTCTTGAGCTTCAAACAGTGATAGTTCAAATCTGTCCTGGGTGGGTTGACTTTTATATCATGGCGGAACCACAGAATAAGCCCGACCTTCCCATCATGGTTAGGATAGGATGGTTACACCTTTATGAGTAATCCCCATATGCCACACATGGCCAGGAAGGGGGAGCAAAAAAAAAAAATTAAGGTCAAAAATTTTATTAGTCTAAGGGTAATGCAATGCTAAACAGGAAGTTCAACATAAGGATAGTTAAAAATCATGAACAAAAATATAATATATCAGCATAAAATAATAATTAAGATTACTAACCAATTTTGGTTTCAGTTGTGTTTGAAAATCTCCATGGCCAAGCCTGCCATACTCACCAAGCCCCCACGTATAAAGTTCACCATTGGAAGTAATTGCAGCAGAATGAGAACTTCCGCATGCAATATCCCTAATCCTTTTTGATTTCAAAGTTTCAATCATTCGGGGTTTTTCCAGACTTTGAGTATTACCATGCCCTAAGTTGCCATCACTGCCTTCACCCCATGAGAAAACCTAAGAAAAGCAAACACAAATTACAAATTTTTATAATTAAAGAATGACAACATTTTTGAATTATAAATACATATCTACCTTGCCGTCAATAGTAAGTGCTAAAGCATGCTTCCCTCCTGAATGAACAGCAACTTTCTTAACAACATATTGGCTAAGAGAAGTAAGCTGTCGTGGCATTGAAACATTATTTGTGTGCCCAAGACCCAATCGCCCATTTGTGCTTTCACCACAAGCGAACACCTGATAAAATCAATATCTAAAATTAGCAAATTTTAATAATAACAATTAAAATGTCTTTGTTAATGAATCAGAACATTCTTTAATTGGTAATAGAGGAACTCATAACTTTTGAAATAATTATTGATTAACAACTAATCAAATTAGATTAAAAAAAAAAGCAATGTAAAAAAAAAAGATATATATATTCACTAGCAGACCCGGTCACGCGTTGCTATTGCTCTTAGCTATAATTCGTTTAATCAATTATATCCTATTCTTTTTAATACAGTCAAAACCAATAATCACTGGTAAAGATGAAAACGTTTCAGCTAATCAAAAAACATTTCTTCGCTGACATTTTTTAAAATTTTATGTATAAAAAATATTATTCAAAATAATAGACTATTTTAAATTATTTAAAATAGTATAGTATAATTATTTAAAGTAAATGTATTTACTTTTCTAAAAGTTGATATTACAGTGGGCCACAGCAAAGTGTTTCAGCATTTAGCTTAGTAATTGGAATGAAATACAAATAACAAAGGAAATATCTAGGCAAAAATACCTACATCTTATGGAATTTATTGTAAACTTATCTTGATTTATTTATTGGTTTATGAAAATTAACAATACAAAGATTTGTATTACTATTTGTCTGTGGAAAATATTAATAAACAAACAAATAACTCCGCTCATAACAATACAAAATTATAATAATGATAACCTGTATTACAATAGCATGCTTAAAAACAAAAAGGTCATGAAATCGACATATGGCGCCATGTTAATAAATCGAAACATGACCTACTGTATTTGCAATAATTGGCAATAAAAGAAATATTATGATCAATAATCAAGATAAAAACTATCCTATCTTTTAAGTTAGACAAAACTATAAACATTGAGCCAAATTTCATTAAAATCGGTTGAGTAGTTTCTGAGTTTACCTGAGACAAACATTGGGACACAAGATTTTTATATATATATAAGGATACTAGCAGACCCGGCCACGCGTTGCTGTGGCTCAGTAGTTATACCCTAATATTTTTAAACAAATACAGTAATACCAATATTCTTTGGTAAAGATGAAAACCTTTCAGCTAATCAAAATCCAACGTGATTGAGAATAGAGCATTACACAATTTATAAGTATTTGGTAAAGAATATAGGAAAGTTAAAGTTTTTATTTTTTACATCTCATATTTCAATGTAGTTTGATTAAAAAGGAGCTGATTGTGTTTACGACTCACAGAGCTGCCAACACTATCGCCCTTTTTTTATGGATCGGTATAAACTAACTCGAAATGGCTATATTTTTCCACTAATTTTAAAAAGGATGACTGAAGTAAGTTTTGATAACCTCAGCCATTGATCTGTTGATTATTGGCCTAACATTACTTCAACTTGGTATTGTTAGTTTAACAACGGGTTTAATTTTGCTCAGGGTCATGCCAATCTTGGTTAACGCGTCATATATGTCCTTTTGATAGGCGTTTTCCTCAACTTCTTTGAGACCTCGATTTCCCAACCCTTCGGCTAATAAGTGTTCGGTAAGAGGGTAGTATGTTGAAGTTTTTAATTTAGCAATATATTTGAGTGATAATAAATCTCTTCTTAAAGAGGTTTTTACATAATACAATTAAGAATTTTTATTTATTCAAGTACTAATTTGTTCAAAATGTTTTGGGTTAACCTGTTTTTTTTTTTTTAACACAAACCAAAGATTTGATGGTTTCCACACACGTGAGCAGGCGATACCCATTTCCCACGTGAGTTATGCCATTGCCCAAGGGAAAAACACGGATTTTCAAAGTCCAAGTGGACATTGTTTGCCCTTGGGATTTGTTTATGGTCATGGCAAAAGCCAAACGAATAGGATATTGAAGCCTTTTAAATTTTATTGAAAATTCTGTCGGTTCCAGGGGAATAGGTGGCAACAGGGCGATATCTCCTGTAAACCTTCCAGGCAACATTTTTCCTTCAATAACATTTCCTGTGATCCTTTTAATGACCAAACGTGTACCGTTGCACAATTGAGGTGGATTTAAGTTACGAAGAAGAATGATCGGTGAGCCAATCTTCAACTGGAGATTGTTTGGGTGTATATCCATGGAATTAAAAAATTCAGATGGGAAATTTACGGCTTCGTTTACATCTAGAACATTGTCAATTGATTTTGGAAGTTTATTTCATCGAAATCAACATTTTTTGCTGCCAAAATAGCACGAATACCCAGCCAATTACAGTCCAAATAATTGTTCAAAATATCAGGAAAGACACTTTATATTTCGTAGACAGTTCATTTCATTTCATTTCATCTCTACAACAGTTCAGAAATTTTCTGGTAATTTGATAAATTTTGAATTTCGATGCAGCTCTATTTCACCGTTTCCAATATAGAGCAATTGTTTAAAAAATATATTTGCCGATGGATTATTTTGCAGTAGTACTCTCATATTTATGGCGGATAAATCTGAAACTTGAGGTTACCCAAATAACAATTATTCCTGTTCAGTAGAGGTGTAATAATCATTAAATGTAAAATTTAAAAATGCCGCGATTTGTAATCCTTTCTTAATCAACAACCATTTAAAGATAAGTAAAAAATTGTATTCTGGTGAAATTATCAACGAAATATCATTCCCAATAATAGCCTACTTTAAATTAAAGAAAGGATTAAAATCTTCGCTAACATTTCTTATATTTTACAGTTAAAGATAATTACAACTCTGCTGAACAGGAAGTAACAGCCTCTATTCGATTGGGATTAAATTTTCTCAACTTTAAATTATTGTTAATAAAGGAGGAATTACAAATCTTCATTGACATTTTTTAAATTTTACATTTTAGATCTCGGGATAAAAATGATAAAAAGGTTTGGTAAAATAAAAAAAACACTGTATTTAAATAATAATAACAAAACGAATAATGAAAATAAAGAAACTTCTGTTAAATAAATCAACTGAAAATATAATATTAAAGTCTTAATTATGCAGTTCTTTAGCAAATCACAAAGTATCCCACAACACCTAATCAAACACACTCTTTTTATGAGGGAGTTTTTACGACTGGTTATCCACAGTGTAGCCAGCTTACTAATTTTCACTAATTTTTGGCAACACTGACTCCCCAAGAAAGGTTTCTATTAGGTTACACCTATGACAGTAGGTGCTGTTACAATATTTATAGAGTATTATTTCAAATAATAGCCTAATTTAAATTATTAAAATGAATTTACTTTACTAAAAGTTGATATCAGGGTGGGCCACAGCAAAGCGTTTCAGCGCTTAGCTAGTAATTTAATTTAAATACAAATAAAAAAGGAAAAGGAAGAAAAAGTACCTACACATTTGAGAATTTATTGTTACCTTTTCTTGATTTATTTATTCTTTAATGAAAATTAACAATAAATAAATACAAAATTTGTATTACTATTTGTCTGTGCAAAATAATAATATAGGAACAAATAACTGCACTCACATAACGCAATACAAAATTATAATAATGATAACCTGTATTACAATAGCATGCTTATAAACAAAGAGAATAAAAAACTTCAAAAATAAACTTTTTAATGGTATATAGAATATAGTTGATCATAGTATTAATTGTAAGCAAAACTACTAGTGAGTGTGATCAAAGATTACATAACACACTAATTAGATGACATATTCAATAGTCAATTCCTGTATTATTAAGTTTCCAGACAAACAGTTCTGCTTAAGGCCTAAAACTTATGCTAAAATAAGTTTCATCGCTATAAAATAAGACTTCTTATTGATGCATTATTTCAGCTGGCCTCTCTTGATCAACTTACCCTCCAATAAACATTTTATGTACTACAGTAGTATTTTAATACATTTAAAGATATAATTTTAAAAAATTATCAATAAAAGTATTCCTCTAGTATTAGGAGTATACTTACCTTCCCTTCATATGTCACAATGAACAATGATTTCGAGCCTCCTGCAATGTAGATTGGTTTTAAAGCAGATAATGTTTCTGAAAAGACAGGGTATTTAATTTTTGAACCTTTTAAACCACCAAGTTGATCTTTGTCGTTCAGACCCCAAACAAATACTTTAAAGGCACAGTTGCCACTGCAGGGATATACCCTATTAAGTTCCTACAAAGATAAAGATGTTCTAAAAATGTATGTAAATTGACTTAGTAAACATCTAAAAAATGTTAGAGGTAACTTACACGTATTTCACTACAGTCACTAGCAAGAAATGATACTGCAGATGGCAACTCACTAAACATTGGTTTTCTTCTCCCACTAATGTACAAGTTGTGTATTTTACAATCAATACCACCATTCCAACACAATTTTATGGCTATTTCCAAACATGGATAGTACTGCAATAACATTTTTCAATTTATAATTTAAACATAAACATTTTAAGTATTAGGAGCTTACAGAAAGCAACTTTTATAATTTTTAAGAATTGTATATCAAACTTCTGGAAGAAATAGGTGAAGTTTGGAAATATCTTTTTAAATTATTAAGCTATTCTGAGATAGATTTCTTTTTTAATTCCTACAAGTAATTTTTCTGAAAACATGCGATATTTTTTATACCCAGGATTACAGCACAAGCATATAGGAACATTAACAAAGCATTTTTTATTAAATAGAAAACAAAAACACACTGATAAAATAACTTTTAGTAGAAATAAGTATAAAAAAACATTGTTCTTTTTAAACTTTTCACCTGACTGTAAACCATGCCTAGTTCTGATATAAAATAAATAATTAGATTTTATAAAGCCTTTTTTTTTCCCTAATATATATATTTTCTAAAAAAAAAAAATCACAGTATAGTAAGTATTTAACTTTTGTAAGAGATAAGTAAAATTCCAATTATATCAATATATACAACTATACAAATAAATCATGTTATATAGATATTAAATATTAATATTTTATTCTAAACTAGCTGAGGTACCCGGCTTCGCTCAGGAAGTTGTGTGATAGATATTTTATAAGTTACTACCTATATATTATTTATAATAGATTATAGTTAAAAAAACATGTTTTGCAGGTTCATGATGTCACAGCTAATCAAATGATTATAGGAGTACATATTGTCACATGGAAAACCATAGCAGGCCAACCTAGGAGACCCTGAGAGAGAAGGGGAACTCCTAGAAGAGGCTGGCTCAGGCGAGTAGAGGGGAATTCTATATATATGTTTAGGTATATAAGTCTGGGGCAGTCTGAGTTTGAGACTGTCAGGTAGTCCGAGAGTCCGGGAGTGGCAGACAGTCAGGCAGTCTGAGAGGGGCAGTCTAGGTCTGGGAGAGACGGGCAGTCTGAGTTGCAATCCGAGTCTGAGATAGAGAGGGTCTAAGTCTGGGAGAGAGAGGGTCTAAGTCTGGGAGAGACAGGAACAGTGAGACTGGGGCAGGCACCGACAGGCCAGGATTGGGTTTCGAGTAGTATCGTAGCCACAAGTATCGAGTATATGAGTGGCCCCAAGTATTTATGTAGTTATGAGACCCCCCCCCCTTTGGTAGTTGGGACCTGTAGATTGTTCAATGTACAAAATAAACGATGTAAATAGACTCTAGGTTTGATTGATTACCACACAACCCTTTCCCAAAGATCCCTATGTCATAATGAATAAATATGAAATAAGTAGATCTAAAAAGAGGGGTGACAATATATAATCAGAAATAAGTGGAAATCTTGGATTTCCATATTTTATATCTCCATGCGATGGAATGGATTTTAATTTTAGTTAAGGGCCAAGTAAGTAAGTACATTTTTATGTGACTATATTTTAAAAATTCTGTAACTAAATATGAAAAATACTACATATATATAAACAATTAAGGAGGTGGATAAATATTTATAAAAGATATTACTACAAACGTGTTGACATAGTAATATATGAATGGATCCGCCGAAAAATGTTTTAAGTGACAAATATGCAATGTTGAGTAATCAGTGAAATAAAATCATAGTCTGAAGTTATTGTTAGTTCTGTAGGTGAATTTTTTTTCTCATGTGATTTGTTATGTATACATGTAAAATTACATAATGGAGTACCAGATCATACTATGACGTACTATTATACATTTTAATACATTCACCCAAAAGTGCCACTTCGGCAATTTTGTCGCTTAGAACGTTTTTCGGCAGATCCATTCATATATGTAATGTAAATAAGGAGGTATAGTAACTACAAATGTATATTTTTATTGATAAATGAATACAAATATAGAAAAAATAATCTGTGAGACTAACATTTCAAATGAACTTTTGATATTTCTCGGTAGGAAAATTCTTACCTGTTTATTTTGAGTGTTTATTTTATTAAACTGTTATGTTTTTTATGTTTTAACATTTCATTAAAAAAAAAAAGTGTGTATATATATATATATATATATATATATATATATATATATATATATATATATATATATATATATATATGGATATATTTCTATTATATTTTCAATGCGAAGCATCATTGAAATGATAATTTTATGTTTTGGATCAGCTGTGTACCGGAACCACAGACTGTTTCACCCAAGCTCAATACGCTTCTATGTAACATTGGACCTTCCAAATGATTTTCCACTTAAAAAAAAAATACTAAATAAAAAGTAAGAAATTTCCAAAGAGAAATATCATTGAGGGTTTTTCTGAGGATTTTTGAACTTGGAATTAGTCATTCTATCCACTAAAAGGCTCACATATTAATCAAACCAAGTTTCTGTTCATTAATACACTAAGAACACTTTACACACTTTATTACTTTCACTTACCTATATATGAAATATATAGTAAGTGGAAGTATTGCGATCGTGAAAATTTTCGACTTCCGGTTTTCAACGGAAATACACGTTTTGGGATCCCCTGAGTCAAAATAACCAAGTCCCGCGAAATGGTCTGTGTGTGTGTGTGTCTGTGTGTCTGTCTGTGTGTCTGTGTGTGTGTGTGTGAACAGACTAGCTCAAAAACTATAAACCGTGCGAACCTGAAATCGGGTATTTAGAGTATGTATAAGCCCGCGATGTGACAGCAAAAATTTCATCAAATTTGCTCAAAGGGAGGGGGTACTTTACTTAATAACTTTTTAGTTTTTTTTCGATTTTCTCAAAAACGGCTCTAACGATTTTGATTAAACTGAGTATTTGATGTATTCATATGCCCGAGATATGACTGTAAAAATTTCATCAAAATTGATCAACCGGAGGGGGGACTTTACTTAATAAATTTTGTATCATTTTCACATGTTTTTTTTATTTACTCAAAAACGGTTTTAACGATTTTGATCAAACTTGGTATTTGATGTATTTATATGCCCGAGATATGACTGTAAAAATTTCATCAAAATTGATCTACTGGAGGGGGGACTTTACTTAATAAATTTTGTATCATTTTCACGTGTTTTATTTATTTACTCAAAAACGGTTTTAACGATTTTGATCAAACTTGGTATTTGATGTATTTATATGCCCGAGATATGACTGTAACAATTTCATCAAAATTGATCTACGGGAGGGGGGACTTTACTTAATAAATTTTGTATCATTTTCACGGGGTTTTTTTATTTACTCAAAAACGGCTTTAACGATTAACAAAAATAAGATATGAATGTAGAAAAATGTGTGACTTTGGGAAATGATATTTAGCAAAACACGTCAATTACTAATCTAAGTAAGTTGGTAAGTGAAAGTTGTGTGTTGCGCGCACGCACCAGATTTTTTTTTATTTATGCTTATACTTAATATATATTTTTTGTTTCCGCAATACTTTAAAAGTTTCACTTCGTTTTCACTAAATTTGATTTTATATTATATATTGATTAAATGTAATGTGTTGATCAATTAGCCTTCTTATGTGAAAATTAATTTGTTGATAAGGAATAAAGTTGGTTTACTAATCCATTTCAGAGATGTCAATTAATTATTTTATTTTGAAACACAAAGGAAAAAACTAATTATTCGAGCTTAATTTCATGTAATTTAAAAAGAATAGCTGAAAAAATATATATAACTATTACAAACTGAATGAATGAAGGATAAACATTGAATAAACAGCATCCTAAGACTTCCTGGTAGTCTGGAGCTCGAACTAGATTCTTTCATTCATTATCTGGTCTGTCATGCAGATGGGCTAATTACATGTTGCGATTACAGTCCTTGTCCCTTCAACATTACATCCTTAAGATAAAAACTGAAACCTTCTTCATGGATAGTGGCTATAGGGCTACAAAACGACATAACATTCTTGATCATACGTGGAGTCGTTTTTGAGCCTTATCGGCACGCACATTGTACAAATTGCCTTATAATATATATTGATTATGTTATATACTATTGAAATTATATCATGCTCATTGTTATTGATAATATTAGGTAGCATCTTCTTCTTTGTCTTCCACATCATACAGTTCATGGCCAAAAATCAAGGATAAAAATTATACAATATAATCTAAATAATTCTGAAGTTCCACATCTAGTTTGGAATCTATTGATATTCCACAAGAGTAAATAATAGCAGTGCAAGATCTTTAAGGTGTTACAATTTTAATTATAATTAATTATAATTTATAATTATATAAATTATAATTAATTATAATTAATTAATTATAATTTATAATTATATAAATTATAATTAATTATAATTAATTAATTATAATTTTAATTATAATTTACTAAAAGCAGAGTTTCTGTCTCATTCTCTATTCCTCTATATATACCCTGATTTTGGTTGTAAATATTGAGGTCTGGAATAAACCTTTGTGGATTTGCATGAAGAAAACATTTGAAATTAGTGCTGAGTGTTAGAAACTAGGAAATTAGAACTGAAATTTCCCGGTAGATTCCCAACATAAGACCAATACAAAAAAAATAATCATATTGGGTGAGTGAAAAATTTTCCAAGGAAAACTTGTTAAATAAAACATTTTTGGAGGTGAGAAAGTCAACTGTTTTTTAATACGTGTTGGCTTTTCAAAATAAAAAATGTTGAACTGAAAATCCTGACTAACAATCAACCTATTGTAAAACATTTTTGGTTAACTACATGCGTCTGGCACCAATAACAGCAACTTTATATCAGAGCTAATCATCTGTACTCAGGTCATCAGCCTGTTTTAAATCCTCACAATACATAAGTGTTTTTATATATCTTCAAGCATGGCAAAATTTGTACTCTTTAAACCAGTTTTGTGAGAATTTTATTTCAAAAAGGAAACTGCAGCTGAAGGGCAAAGAATACGTGTGGACACTTATGGCAATCATACTCTATCAGAAAGATCATAAATAGAATGATGTCAATGCTTTAAAAGTAGTTTCATAGTTCCAGATTTATGCTTTGTATTTTGTGGGATTTGTTTGGTTTAGTTCATTACAAGCTGCTTCAGTCGCATACAATCATAATAGTAGAGTGTTACAGACTGTGGGTAAAAAATTTGTGCCTAGTCCTGAAGCAGAAGCGACCGCAATATGATCCTGGATACGATAAGCTAATTTTACTGTATAATAACGCTCAACCTTATGGTGCCAAGCCAGTTAAAATTTCAGGAAACACTGGAATGGGAAGTTCTGCTAATATTATAATATCATTTTCACTAGGCATTGCTCCTTTCAACTTTCACTTGTTCTGACTAAAACTAAAAAGTGGATCATTGAATGCATTGAATGCATGCCAAAACATTTCTTTTTTTCAACATAGAAAAAAGTGTAACCAGTAAAATAGGATAAAGCAGTGGCTATTGACGGACAATATTTTGAATGGCCAACTTCTAGACATTTATAAATCCTTTTCATTTTATCAAAAAATACAGAGAACTTATTCACATGCCTAATTTTAAAGTAAAATTCACTAAATATATATCTCATATAAATAGCTAGAATAACATTGTACATCCTATTCATACACTTTAAAACATTTTTAAGTTGAGTTCTGTAATAACTCAACTTAGAAAGAAATATTAATTAAATATGGAATTTTAGCCTTATTCAAAAGAAAATACCACTTAAAAAAAATCTTTTCTGATTAAATTAACACAAATATGGCTAAGATAATGTCATTACCTCCTTCATATCACTGAGCAAAGTAACAACAGTGTCACTATTTTTTATGTAGATAGTTGAAAGTTCTTGAAGTGATACATAATTTGGTCCTCCACTAACAACTACTAAAGAGGGCATGTAACTACTATCTGCAGGATCGACTCTCATCCTGAGAGAATGAATTAATATATCTGGCTGAATATCTAAACGAATCCAGTGCTAAAAACAACAGTTTTGATGTAGAAGCTTATGCATATATATTGTAATTATTCTTACCATTAAATAAAAAAAGTAAACAATTTAACCATTGTTATTTATACAAATTAAGAAGGAAATTTACCTTTCCCTGAGGACCAGAGCTTTGCCAAAAATTGTCACCATGTGGATCAAAAAGGTTTAAAGCTGAGGATTCCTTACTTGAAACAGAAAAAGAATGTATGCATTGAACCCAGTCTTCAATAATATCAGGATCACTAGGTAAAAATTCTTGACGAATATAACGACCAGGTCGACCAGCAAAAACAGCTGCACTTCCTAACAATATAATCAAACCATTTATAATATGTGGATAAAATTCATGTTGTGTTTAGAAAAAAAATATTATTCATCACAGTTATTCAATGATAAAATTATTTCTAACAGTTATTCAACAATAAAATTATCCGTCACCAGTTATTAAACCATAAAATTATTCAACACAGTTATTCAACCATAAAATTATTCATTACAGTTATACAATAATAAACAATAAATTATTCAATAAACTATGTGGAATTTGTAGGGGTATTGGAATAGATAAAATATTTTGGATCGAATTTTACATTCTTTGGGTTATGAGATGAGGTAAACAAGGTGCAGTGGATACTGAAAAATGACATTTTTAATTCCCTAAGAGAACAAATGAGAAAGGAGGTTAATATCTCCCGATAGTAAAAATTCAGAAAATTATAAAACAACTGACAATTCTTTGAGCCCCCTATAGGTTAATGAGTCTGATTACATATGCATATATACATAAATATATTATTAAGATGTCAAAGGGGAATGTTTTTTATTCTGGTGGCATCTACTATACCTCTGATGTCAACCTCATTTCTAACACCACAGTAAGACAAGAAAAATATGTTAAAATAGCCGATTTGGAGGAAAATGGTTAACTTTCAATCAATCCCCAGGAAGGAAAATGAATGGTAACCTAACATTTTATTAGTAACCTAACATTTTATTACCACAAAAAATATAGAAATCACAAAAAGAAAATTACACTCAATTTAGAATTGGTTTAATAAATCTTAAAAGAGTTATGCTTTTTCTTAACTTCTACTTTATTTTGAACCTATAACCCAGCCTAAACTTATTAACAAGAAAAACTCGCATTGTTACTAAAAACTATTAAAAAAATATTAAATAAAGTAACTTAGCCTGTGATAAGTTTTTTACAAAATAATCTTTGAAAAATTCTAAACATGAAATATTTAAAAATTAACTATTTAAGGCAGTTTACCAACTCTCTACAGGTAAAATAAATGAATACCTGGTTCAGTGATTCTGTTGAAACAATGTCTATGACCTTTTTGAGTATAAAAACAGTTTTCACAGTAATTAAAATTTTCACATGCTTTACATTTGAACCTAGGACCAGTGATCGGACTCAAGTTACAACCATTGCAGGATACATCCATATGACAAGACGGCACTACTTCCATCTCTGATATAAGCCCAGTCCAATTACTCTGTTCAGGAAAATTAACAGTCACCCTTCGGCCACTGTAACTGATTCCTGAAATGAATTTTCAAAATAACTTCTATTATTTCTATTGGGAAAAAAACTTATATAATATCAGCTAATGACCAACATATCGAAACAGCTAATGATCTTTAATATAAAATATCAAATAAAATAAAATATAGAGTCAATATGGGTCGTTTTAAAATTATAGATTATTTTTATCCACATTATTTTTATTTTAGATTACTTTTTTCAATAAAAAAAATCTCTCATTTTCCCTGCGATTTTTTCATAAAGTGCCACAATATCGGTCCCTTAACTAGCCCTAAACTTATGCACAACTTTAGTGGATATTTTGGGAAAAATAGGTTTTTGAAACTTTTGGGAAACTCATCGTTTATATGGAGTGAGAAATGACACATCAAATCAAACTTATAATTTTAATTTCAGTACAAAGTATGCATTAAAGAAAAAAAAAAAAAAAAAAAAAAAAAAAAAAAAAAAAAAAGAAGAAAAGAAATCTGTTTACTAATTAAACAAAATATTGAGAACCATGCATCATCAGCCTGAACCCCGGTGTTCTGTTTGCTAATTAACGCACTATTTTGTTTTCATTTAAACGTGTTATTTTAGACTTCTATAAGTTTGTACCATGTTTTTTTCTTTTTTTTTTTTTTTTTTGGGAGATAATCTGGAGTTTATTTCCCCTCAATCATCATCTTCTATAAGTTTGTACCATGTTTTTTTCTTTCTTTTTTTTTTTTTGGGAGATAATCTGGAGTTTATTTCCCCTCAATCATCATCAAATGGGAATTCGTGGTACCCTAATAAATATTTTTTTCACTCAAAACAATTAAAGCAGCTCAATCATTTCATAGCCAATCTTTGGGGAACCTTTATAGTGCCACGGAAGGAAGGGAGGGTTGGAGGTGAAACTTCCTTCATCCATGCAATATCTTGACCATCAACCAAGCTGATGTGTACATGCCTTACATTGCTCTTATAAAACTTCCACGAAGCGATGGAAGCTATCAACACCTTTAACTTGTGTGACGTTCGATCTGCCGTTCTTTTCAAGACACCACCCACCCCATCAGGAGCGCTTAAGAGTATTTCTAAGTCCCTAAAACTAAAGAGAGCCAATATGTACAAGTGTTGATGTCAATTAACCAGTTAAACAAACATAAAAAATATCTGGTAGTATCGGTCAGAAAGTATCGGCTATATCGATACCTCTTATATTACGGAGAACAATTAAAGTATTGATACAACTATTGTGTGTAGGAAGCAGTGTATCGATACTTCAACGTAACAAAAGTATAAAAATGTCCCTATATAAAACCGCAAGTGTAGCCCCGGCCACAGTGTTACATATTTATCTGCACCTAAAAATATGTAAATAGGTTATATCTATTGATGACAAAGGTGTTGTGACATATTAACTCATAGACCTAGTCTCCCTCCTTTTTTTTTTCATTATTTGTAGGGAGTGAGGTTTTGAATGTTTTTATGCTTCGCTGGGTTGAGGTTTCAGATTTTCTCATATTATTAAAATCTCACATAATGTTCACATTCATGCTCACATCAACTGTCCATCATCACTTACCTTTATTTACAAAAGCCTTGTAGAGAATGAGAAAGTATAAAAATAATCTAACAAATTCCACCACAAAAAAATTTCTTGAACGAACACGTGTTGTCTAATGAAAACAAAACTATGTTAGTCTGGCAGCTATGTAGCAACGGCGTCATCTTATATTTTCCAAAAAGTGAAATATATCTTTTCCTGGTTTTGGAGGGTTACTGAAGAGAATTTTTAGGGTGTCAGGAAAAACTGTATGACAAAAATAAAACCTATGAGATATATGGTTAAAGGATTTTATTTTAATGTTCTACCCAGATATTATCGTAAAGGAGGGTACACTGAGGGCAAAATATTTTTATCAAAAAGATATACACTCAGTTAGGGTAAGATAAAGATATGAGATAACCTATACCGTGTGACAGTTGTAGGGAGTGAGAATTGACGTAATTAACAATTTTTAACTATGAGATATATCAACTTTTTGGCATCACATTAGTTTTTACAGGTAGGGGCCAGGTTGTTTTATCTCTTCAAAATTTTTGAACTTTCTATGACGAATAGTTTAGGCATAGAGGCTGTGTGACACAAAATAACCCATATTTTTGTAATGAACCATATACAGTTTCAATAAAGATAAATAAAGTAGGATTCCGATTAACCGAGGTCCTGATTACACTAGGAGCCAAGTATATGAAGAGAGACCTTGGCCATGACGGGAACTTCAATCCCAATTTTCAGAAGAAATACAGCTCTCAAAACATATGATGGAAGCTAGTGTTGTGCACAAGAAGCCTCTCGTTGATTTCTTTCCAAGAATTAGTTCCTGTTTGAAACCTTTTCTAGTAGCAGATTCTGGAAATTTTTTTAACATCTAATCCCCATTACTTTATTCTCTTCTAACAAAACTCTCCGTTAATGTTTGGTCGCGCTATGGATAACATCTTGTTGAAAAAACGTAAACGAATGGTTGTGTCGCTCAAAAAAAAATTATAAGCAATTCATCGCTTAGACAAGGGTGTGTCTTTAAAAAAAGTAGCTCAGGATTGTGGAGTAGGGGAGAACACTGTAGGTGACTAGAGGAGGAATAGGAAGCAAATTGAAGATTACGTTTATCAATCTGCATCCAAGGTGGCTTCAACTTGTAGATCTACATTAAAGAAGCCATCATCTTTTAGAAGAGACCCTTTTATTATGGTTTTTCCAGGCAAGACATCAAGGATTCCCGGTAAGTGGTCCATTGTTAAAAGAAAAAGCATTATCTCATAATTCAAAATTGACCAATCCTATTGAGAAATTTGAAGCGAGTAAAGGTTGGCTTAATCGGTTCAAAAGCAGACATGGTATTAGAGCTCTCAGTATTTGCGGGGAAAAACTTTCAGCGGATACCGAATCTTCATCCAAATTTACTAATGATTTTGAATCATTAATAAAAACTCTAAATCTATGCGCTGACCAATTTACAATGCGGATGAAACCGGCTTGTGGTACAAAGTCTTGCCTCAAAAAGCTCTCGCGGCGAATGTGGAAACAACTGGGAGTGGTTTCAAAGGAATTAAACCTAGAGTCACTGTTTTGGTTTGTGCGAATGCAAGAGGGTAGGATCATTTAAAATTAGTTTTAATTGGAAAATCGGCCAAACCCAGAGCCCTCAAACATATCAGTATTGATAACCTGGCAGTTATTTATAAAAATCAAAATTCTGCACAAAATATTTGAACACTGGTTTAAGCACCATTTTTTACCACATGTCAAACAGTTTCTGGACAAAAAAAAATCACCTCATTGACCACTACTCCTAGTTGATAAGGCACTGATAATCACATCCTGACGAGTGTGTCCTATGCGAGGGTGAAATAAAGGCGATGTTTTTCCCTGCAAGTGTCACATCATTAATACAGCCTATGGACCAAGGAGTAATTTTGGCATTTAAACGATATTACAAAAAGAAGCTTTTGTGTGAAATGCTACTAGCAGAAGAGGAAGGATTAATTGAAAAGATAAAGAAAATAACAATTAAGGATGTGATTTATATGGCTGCTCATTCTTGGGATTCTGTAACAAAAAACACACTTAATAAAGCCTGGAAAAAGGTATGGCCTCAAGTTATCCATGATAGCCAGGCAACTGAAGAACCTCCAACAAATCAGGAGTTGTCCAATTTGCTAAGAGACCTCAACTCACTGGATATAAGGGACCCCAAAGTTATGGATTGGTTAAATGAAGACACATAAACAGATCGGCAGTCCTTACGGAAGAAGAAATCATTAATGAAGTAATGAAGTCACATCTACCCCCTGTGGGTAGTTATTAGAATATACCCACAGAATCTCCACCTGTCGTAAAAGGCAACTAAAGGAACCAGTTGTCCCGAGGATACTGGGCCTCTCACATTGGGCTAATCACCCATGTGAGAGTAAAACAGATTCAAAGAAGAGAAATGGCCTCGGAAAAAACGGATTTTTTCAACGGAAACGACCTGGAACGGAAAAGGACTTCAGAATTGGAACATGGAACATCGGGACACAGACGGGGAAAGAAGCCGAACTTACTTTTGAAATGGAAAAGTTTAGAGTGCACATACTCAGGTTAAGCGAGGTTAAGAAGAAAGGAAACGGAGAGATGAGGCTGGAGAAGGATTACACACTTCTGTATTCCGGAGTGGGCAAGGGAGAGTTTGCTAAAAAGGGCGTAGGAATCATAATGTCCCCCGCTGCAGTTTGAAGCTGGAAGACTGGGAACCAATATCCCCAAGAATAATAGTGGCTGACCTTAACTTAAGTATAAGGAAAGTATCACTCATCCAAGTTTACGCTCCTACAGAAAATTCCTCAGTCCTGGACAAGGAATTACCTGATCTACAAAGAACTGTAGATGGTAGAAGGACCAAGCAGAGATCAAAAATTCTAATTGGGGATCTCAATGGCCGAACCGGGTGGAATTATACAACAGGGCATGGAACTATGGGAAGATAAGGTGGAGAAAGCACCAAAAATGAGAATGGTCAGTGACTGATCTATTTGTGTATCGATAACAATCTTCTCATTGGCAACTCATTTTACCCACATAAGAAGGTCCGTAAGATTACATTCTCCAGTGAAGGCTGAAACATCATTATAGATTACATAATTTTTTATTGCTGTATCAGATGAAACTTCACCGATGTTAAAGTTATCTGCAACCGATGTTGTAGTAACTGTTACCGATGTTACAGTCGGAAATTTTAATAATTTTATTAGGTAAATAAAATAGATCAGAAATCGAAATTGTGAATGGCTTCACTTATAAATATAGATTTTGAAAATAGATGTGGTAACTAACTGGTGGAAATAATTGTAGATAGATGTTCAAAAGTAGTTATAGTAAATATATTAATATAGTTATAAGAACCTGTTGTAAATAGAGTTAGGAAGGATTAAGGAGTGGATAGTTGGGGGTACTGGCCATCGGTCAGAGTGAGTCTGAGAGTGAGAGAGAGCAAGCCAAGGGTGTGAGAAGGCGTCCGCCAGAGATCAGTAATCTGGAGGACCCGGCGATTGTTCTGGTAGTTCCAGGAGGTCAGTAGAGAGGAAAAAAACCTGGAGACACCCGTAAGGGGATTTGGAGCAGAAGCCGCGGCGGACGAGTACACACACTGCACAGGGCTGTGGAGACTCTCGAAGGTATATAGAGAAGAAATTGTGAGTACCCCATTACATACTTATATACATGAAAACGGAGTAATCTTTTTTTTTTATGTGTGGAAGACTGAAAGACGTTAGAACTATAAATAGTGGAGAGAGATTATGATTTTTTTGTTTTTTTTATTTGATGATAAATTGATTGTTATCTTAATTTATGTTCTATCAAGGGTATTCTTTTTTTTTTTTGTAAGAGTTCACAAGTGTTTATATATTTTTTTTCCTATTGAATGTATTTTTTTTTCTTTGGTTAGGAGATATATTTTTTTTTCATTCTTCTAGAAGATTTAATGGTTTTGTATTTACTTTTTCTATATTTCTTTTTTTTTTCAATATAATATGATAATATTAAAATATAATGGTTTCTCATAACTCAATAGTTTTGTTCTGTTTAATTAATCCCCTGTAAAGGTGACGCCATTTCAAATAATTAAATATAGGAGGCAGAGACGCCCTATTGAGCCCAGACCTGATATTCCTTTTTTATTATCGTCACCTCCTTCATTTCCTCACTCATGGTTTCGTTATTCCCAAAAAATAACGTGGCGCCCTTTATATAGATATACATCCTTTTTGTTTGGTAAAGTTTTTTTTTAGGAGGTAATTACTCCCAAAATAAATTTTTCTATTTCCCAAGAAATAAAATAAAAAGACCCACCCCTTCTCCGTCTGAGCGGGGCAATTTAATATAATTTTACGTTATAGTAGTAGGCTCTGACCATTTATTACTAATGGCAGATACTAGGATTTTAAAAGGACTCTGCCCCCAACCAAAAGTGACCGAGAACATAAAGGTACATACATTAAACGACCCTGTAAAAAAATGGAGTACGCCGACAAACTGGATGAAAGGATCAGGGACATGAGCCTAGATGGAAATGTTGAGACCCTGTGGTCTAATCTAAGACAAGCAATTTTAGAAACAGCAAAAGAAGTCTGCGGCATGCTCTGGGTAACGGGGAAAGGCTAACGTAACAAATGGTGGGATGAGAGTATAAAGGAAATGGTCGGCAAGAAGAAGCAAGCCTGGAAATCATATCTCCAAGATAAGTCCCAGGAAAAACTTATCCGTTATTGAATGGCAGTTCAAGCGGCCAAAAAGAGGA
Source organism: Aelia acuminata (assembly GCA_911387785.2). Classification (NCBI taxonomy): domain Eukaryota; kingdom Metazoa; phylum Arthropoda; class Insecta; order Hemiptera; family Pentatomidae; genus Aelia; species Aelia acuminata. The sequence continues at coordinate 89,579,322 of OU426982.1, forward strand.
CATGGGAAGAATTCGGTGAAAGTCTGGATGAAGATCATTGGGATAATCAAGAGGTTCTGGAGAATAGTCAAGCGCCTAAAAGAAAGGTACAAGAAGCCTATAAGGAATATTAAAGACCAGAATGGGAACACACTCTGGGAGACAGAAGGAATCCTCGAAAGATGGAAAACCTACTTTGAAGAACTCTTCAAGAAAGAGGAATACACAATCCCTCAAATCATTGTCAATGGCAATGCAAGCCAGGAGTCAATAGAAGAAGAGGAGATAGCCGATGCCATAAGATTGGAAAGACTCCAGGAAGGGATAGCAAGCCCAGAGTTCATCAAATACGGAGGCCAAGAGTGAAGACCCTCCAAGGGTTATTTCAAGAAATATGGGAATCCAGGAGAGTACCAGAGGATTGGAAGTTTAGTGTGATTGTTCCAATTCATAAGAAGGGCAGCACAACGGAATGTAGTAATTATAGGCCAATCAGTCTACTTCCCAAAGTATATAAGATCTACACACGCATTTTGGAAAGTAGATTAAGAAGTATTTAGGCCCGGTATACCGACACAGGACCACATATTTGTCCGAAGAAAAGTATTGGAAGGTGCATGGGAAAAAGGTCAGGATATATTCCTGGCCTTTCTAGACTTGAAGCAGCTTTCGACTCTGTTCCACATCTGAAGATATGGAATGCCTTAGAGAATAAAAACATACTTGGGGATCTTATCACCGCAATAAAATCCATCTACAAAGTTGCACAAGGTGTTGTGCAAATCAATGGGAAAACAGGAAAGACTTTGGATCAGATGAAGAGGATGTGTCGAGACCGGGAAGAATGGCTGCGTTGGATCGAGGCCCCTCTACGCTGAATGGCACAACAGAGGGAGCAAAATTAAGGGGAAAAAAAAAATAGTCACATCCCAAAGATCTTGAAGAAAACGTGGAAACCATCCCCCCAAAAATAAGCCATGAGGAGGGTTTCAATCCACTTGACAGATCGCTTCTCTATTTAGAAAGCGAGGCGATGTGCCTCCATATGAATTGATGATTCTGAGAAGAAAATGGGGGGACACATCTGCTGCCGATAGAAGTTCATTTAAACAATCTACAGTAAAAGATTTCTTTTAAAAAAATAGTTCCATAATTTTCTGTTATTATTATTGTTATTATGCATTATTATTATTAAATACTTTTTTTTTTATTATTATTATTATTAACGTCCGCTTTATGCCATGAGGGCTAATCAGGATATTAAATACTTATTAGGATATTCTGGATATTAATATTCATATTATATTAATAACTAGCTGTAAATACCGGTTTCACCCGGAGATTTTCATTTTTTAAATCTATAAAGTCTATAAAGTGAGACTTTTATTGACTCAAACGGTCGATTTCGTAAAAACGAATGTAAAGCGAGATCAAAACGATTTTTATAACAATAAAGAATATACCCAGAGATTGGCTGAAGTTATGCAATTTTAATATGGACAGGTGTTCACAACTGGTATCAAAGAACCACTGAACGAAATTTGGAGAATTTAGGACAAACGGTATGGATTTCCATAAGGAACATACAGAATTTCATCTTTAAATACATAGAGCATAGCTGTTTATCCCAGTTTTACCCAGGGAATTTCATTTTTGTAATGAAACGGTCGATTTCCTAAAAAACCATTGTAAAGCGAGATCATTACGATTTTTATAACAACAAAGAATATCAGCTGAAGATCGACTGAAGTCATGTAATTTTAATATGGACAGGTGTTCGCACCTGGTATCAAAGAAACACTGAGCGAAATTTGGAGAATTTAGGACTAACGGTATGGATTTCTATAAAGAACAAACAAACAAACAGAATTTCAACTTTATTTATATAGATTAATAACTTCTTTCCTATATTATTGTAAGAACTTATTAACTTATTACGATATTCTGCCAAACAAACTAATTCAAAACAAAAATTAGTATATGAGTCATTCTCCCATTTCATTGTTCTAATTTCAATGCGAAAAATCTGGTGCGTGGGCGCAACACGCAACTTTCACTTACCAACTTACTTAGATTAGAAATTGATGCGTTTTGTCAATTGCCACTTCTCAAATGAACAGAACATCTTTAATAATAACGCATTGGTTTGTCATTAAAGGCGTACGGCGCATGCGTGAGCTCAAGGTGCTTTATGAGTTGACGGATTATTTTTCTTTTTTTCTCCTGTATATGTTTACTTGATTTTCTTCATATATCATATTTAGCCATTTCTTATTTTTAGGCGTGATGACATACAGTTCATTTCTCAAAATATAAACTAAAACAAAGGTACTTTATAGGAAAACAAAAAAGGCCCCTTCCCCATTTAAGCCCTCTCAGAACATTTTAATAATGATAAAGCTTACCTGATATTAAATAACAACTAATTTTCATTAAACATAACGAATTTGATAAAAATCGTTAAAGCCGTTTTTGAGATAATCGATCAAAAAGGTAAAAATTAGAAAAAAATTATGAAATAAAGTCCCTCCTCCTGTAGATCAATTTTGATGAAATTTTTACAGTCATATCTCGGGCATATAAATACATCAAATACAAAGTTTGATCAAAATCGTTAAAGCCTTTTTTGAGTAAATAAAAAAAACACGTGAAAATGATACAAAATTTATTAAGTAAAGTCCCCCCTCCGGTTGATCAATTTTGATGAAATTTTTACAGTCATATCTCGGGCATATAAATAGATCAAATACTCAGTTTAATCAAAATCGTTAGAGCCGTTTTTGAGAAAATCGAAAAAAACTTAAAAAGTTATTAAATAAAGTACCCCCTCCCTTCGAGTAAATTTGATGAAATTTTTGCTGTCACATCGCGGGCATATACATACTCTAAATACCAAATTTCAGGTTTGCACGGTTTATAGTTTTTGAGCTAGTCTGTTCACACATACACACACACAGACACACACACACACAGACCATTTCGCGGGACTTGGTTATTTCGACTCAGGGGACCCCAAAACGTGTATTTCCGTTGAAAACCGGAAGTCGAAAATTTTCACGATCGCAATACTTCCACTTACTATATATTTCATATATAGGTAAGTGAAAGTAAAAAATTACATTTTCCCATGATTTTTTTTCCACAAATTGTTAGAAGATAGGCTGCTAATGGTGTTTACAAAACATGCCTTCATAGAAACATAAATATATTATTTCTCAAGGCCTTTTTTTGTCGGTACGCCATAACTTCCTTAATAACTTATCAAATGTCATGAATAAGGCATCATTTTAAAGCTTTCCTTAACCGCTACACCGGAAAAATATACAAATCACTCATTTCGCCTTCGATTGCGAGTTATAAGCGCAAAACCGCGGTTTTTGCGAAAAAAAAAAATAGTCATAGAGGTTTCTAAATGGTGTCAATCTTTTCAGGTTTTCAAGGAGAACATTTTCGGTCATATAATTTTTTTTCGATTAATACCTTGGTTTTCGAGTTGTACGCGAAAAGCGTCCCTCGGATAGGAAGACAAATATAGGACCCCAGCCTGTGCGATGTCCGGTACTCGTTAAAGATCCCTATCCTAATTATACCTGCATATGCAAAATTTAGGACTTCCACTGTAACATCGTCCGGCTAGCCTAAGTTGCATAAAGGGACGTTAAACAAACTAACAAAACAAATACGTGTCAACTAATTAAGTCTATGTAATCTCTAAATATTATTTAAAAGTGCTCTAAAGAAACCTGAAAATCAATTTCACTTAAATATTTAAATAAGTTTAGAGTTCAGGTTTTACTAAACTCAAACATCACCTTGTTCCTATTTCCCTTTTGACACTCCACACGAGTGAGGGAGATAGGTTTTTGAGGTTATATTAAAGTAGACCATTCCATTCAGTCTTTTATGAACAACATTTATGGGTTATTGAAATCCCTTGTAAACCTACAAATCAACCGTAATATAACGTGAATCAAACCTACCTTTTAGGAAATATCAGTGGGTGAGGGAGATAGAAGATGAAACTACACTCACTCTTTTAACCGATAAAAACACCCTCACGAGGGAACGAGAGCAGAACTTCTGTGAAAAAGTTTATCCTTGTTGAGACGGGAATCTGTTAAATGAATTATAATGAAATAAAGGTTTCCAAAGTTTTGAGGCCCGATTTTAAAACAATGTGAGGGAGATAGGTTGCATCTATGGGACAGGTAGATTATGGATCATAACTTTTTTTCTATAATATGAAAATAGCAATATACCGTAAAACCAAATAATTAAGACCGTCTAACAAGTATGAAAAAAAAAAAAACTAGGTCATAAATAAAAGAATGTATATCTTTTTTCCGCCATCAAAGTCAGCAACTTGAGCTTTGGGACAGGTGAGGGAGATAGATATTGACGTTTTAAGTTTAAATTTGGGCCTATAAACAAATTGTTACTGAGATAAAAATTCTTGAACAACAAGCTGAGGTTTTCTATTAACCAGTGGATGCAATTGAGTTATTAGCAATTTCACACAAATAATATAATCTCATTGGGACATAAATTTGTATGTACTGACCCATATAATGAAATATAATTATTTCTTAATTATACAAGTCTCAGATAAGGAAACGTGTGAATTTCATGATTAATATCAGTAACGCTATACAAGAACACGGTACTGTAGCAAAGTGTGTTGCCAACTTCTCGTATTAACACCTTCTTCATATTTCAATTAGACTTGTTTCAATGTACCCTATATTTTCATGAGCCCCAGGTCCCCATATATGGTAAGAACAGGTGCCAAAGAACAGAGAGAAGAGGGGAATTTTCTCTTGGCTTCGAAGCAGGTACACCAGAGTTTTCAACGATGTACTCCGGAACAAGGAGTGGTACATGGTAGGATGATTATATTGTTCTTCTTATAATCAATGTTATTGTTATTTTCCATAAAAGCTAATGACCAAAAAACATTTCTTTTTATTAAACATTGTTTTTTAACATTAGGAACATTTTTGAAAATGTGGAAATATATAAAGACTTTATCCCTATTTATACAGACGGGTTAAAACAATTGGGAAATGTAGGTTGTTCCTTAGTACTAGCCACGGAGACAATCTGATACAGTCTTCCATCCATCTTTTCCATAATTTCCTCCGAACTATCAGCCATATACTTACCTTTTCCTAACCTTAATCATAAATAATGAGTTCAACAACTACAATTTTCTAATTAACACCGATTCCCATTAAGCTCTAAAGTCCATACAAAAGGTTTAGTTCCAGGATAACTCCACAGTAACCTCTATCTTTCTTTATATATATAAAAATCTCATGTCCCGATGTTTGTCGCAGGTAAACTCAGAAACTACTCAGACGATTTCGATGAAATTTGGCTCAATGTGTATAGTTTTGTCCAGCTTAGAAGATAGGATAGTTTTTATCTGGATTATTGGCCTCAATATTTCTTTTATTGCAAATTAGGTGCTAATTATACTACAATTTAGTGTGATTATTTGTAAGTTATGTAAAATTCCAATAGATGTCGGTGGAAGTTGATTTATTGACTAAAACTTCATTTTCTTTCGATATTTCATTCATGTTTGGGCAAAAGGGGTTATCATAAACAATTTCTTTTGTCTCGTCTTCTTGAAACTCATAATTGACTATAATTTATTCGTTATTCATAATTTATTACAGTATCTGTTGGAAGAATATAGTTTCATTTATTGATCTGGGATAAAGAAATACAATAAGAAAGAATTTATATTGATTTTCAATAGCTTAGTAAATCGTTGTTTAAGCTTCACATTTCATGACTTAACCCCTTTTGAACAAACAACAGTGTTTTATGATGGGTAAGCATCCAGTAGCCAAATCTATTTTTTCCGGCTTGGACTACAATAATACACAGAAAATAATCAAATTTTTACTTTATATGTATTGCTATTATATATATAACACACCATGTATATTGTATTATATCTATTGTGTATTATAAAAATATATAATATATACAAATGACATAGATATAAAATACACCGTCAAACCGTATAAAATATGGAGAGTGTATAAAGATTTTTGGACTGATTACCTATGCGAGAGGTAATTAGTCACGAAAAAAAAACCGTATTAATTACGGTTTGAAAATTTAAGTTCGCGAGAACTAACCGAAGTCGGTCGTGGTAGTCAAGGGAGGGGTGACGAATTATTCAATATTATTAATAATAATAATAATAATAATAATAATATTCTATTTCCATCACCGATAGTTAGCTTCTACCCTAAGAACCGTGATTCCGTTTGTATTTATTTTATTTTTTTAATTTTATTATTTTTTCGATTTAATTAGTCCTTTTTACTCTTTCGATTTAATTAGCAATTTTTAGATTGCCTAACACTCCGTTCCCATGCAATTTGTATGCTTTTTAGGTATGATACTTGAAGCCTGAAAACAGGGTTAAGGGGGCGGGTGAGAGCGATTACACTGATTTTTAATAATATGCCTGCACCTACCCCCCCCCCCCCCCCGCTATTTTTGGCCTCATCCAATTTCCATCACTGATAGTTAGCTCCTACCTATATATTTACAGGTCACCTATACATTTTTGTATATCATAAGAAACAGCATGGAATGCGCTGTTTAAAGACAACCTCATAGTCCTAGTCAAATTTTGAAAACATCTACAGCTATTTTTAATCATAAAATGCTAGATTTATGGAATTTTATCACTAGTTTTCAATTTTTTAGTAATGAAGAAATTTTTATCCCACTGTTATATTTTGTTGTATGAATAAATATAATACCTATTTTTTAAAAAATTTAAAAATTTTGAAAGATGCCCTTTTCAAGAAAATTTAAATTAAAATTTTAAACTAGGTTTTAAGAAAATTTCTGTAGTACCGACCTAAACATCTTTGTATATCATATGAAATGGCATGGAATGCCCTGTTAAACGACACCAATCTCATAGTCCTTGTCAAATTTGGAAAACATCTACAGCTATTTTTAATCACGATTTTTTCTGTTTCTGGATATTAATATCCAATTATTAGAAGAACTTATTCTTATTATTGTATTATTATTCTTTCCTATATTATTGGATATTAATATTACATTCCTAGGATATTAAATACTTATTAGGTTTTAAAACATATATGTAGTTTTTATTTTAAAATAACCTACATTTTCAGTTGGTATTTTTAATTGGTATGGTTTCGATTAACCGATTATTTCGATTAACTGAGTTAACCTAGGTCCCCATCGACTCGGTTAATCAGAACCCTACTGCATTATCAAATCTTTATGAAAACAAATATTTTTTTGTTTTTATTTCATCTAAAAAAAAAAATCTGGTGCGATGTGCACAACACACAACTTTCACTTACGAACTTATATTAGAAATTGACGTTTTTTGATAATACGTAAACGCTATTTATCAACTTCACACCTTTTTCCACATTTATAAGCTTATATTTGTATAGATTTATAAGTTATAGAGTATCTGTATATATCGAAGTTCTCAGCACTTTTCGATTCATTATTGCTAATTTATTTTTGAAGGGACTAATTTCATCAAAAGTCGAGTTTTTTTTTAATTGATTGCTTGTTTTTTACTATGAGTTGCTTTTTGAAAATAAATCGTGAAGGTGAATCGATAGGTGTATTTACGTCTCGTTGTAAATTTTGTCTCTTATGCCTTTCTGTAAATCGAGAACGATTACTGTTCCTCTAAAATCGCTTTATATTACTTTCAAAAATTGATTATGGAACAAAAGTTTCTAGACTAAAATATACCTATATCAATTATAGACTATTATCTTTACCATATTTTTACACACCTGCGATGCTTCAAAAAATTTGAGCATCACTTATTTACTCTTAAGTATTACTAATCTTTTTATTAATAAATAAAAGTTTTTATTTTCATAATACGGTTAATAAAATTTTGGCTGTCACATATACATACATCAAATACTAAGTTTGATCAAAATCGTTAAAGCCGTTTTTGATTAAATAAAAAAAAAAAAAACACGTGAAAAAGGGAAAACATTTATTAAGTAAAGTTCCCCCTCCAATTCATCAATTTTGATGAAATTTTTACTGTCACATCGGAGTCATATACATATATCAAATACCAAGTTTGATCAAAATCGTTAAAGCCGTTTTTGATTAAATAAAAAAAAAACACATGAATATGGCACATTTATTAAGTAATGTGTCCCCTCCAATTGATCAATTTTGATGACATTTTGACTGTCACATCGTGGGCAAATACATACACCAAAAACCGAGTTTGATCAAAATCGTTAAAGCCGTTTTTGAGTAAATAAAAAAAAATCGTGAAAATGGGACAACATTTATTAAGTAAAGTGCCAACACCAAGACCAATTTTGATGAAATTTTTGCTGTCACATCACGGGCATATACATACAGCAAATACCCAATTTCAGTTTTGTAGGGCTTATATTTTTTGAACTAGTCTGTTCAAACACACACACACGCAGGCATGCACGCATGCTCACACACACCCACACACAAACACACACACACACACACACACACACACACACACACACACACACACACACACACACACACACACACGCAGGCATGCACGCATGCTCACACACACCCACCCACACACGCACGCACGCACGCACGCACGCACGCACGCACGCACGCACGCACCCACGCACACACACACAACACACACACACACACACACACACACACACACACACACACACACACACACACACACACCATTTCGCGGAACTTGGTTATTTGGAGTCGGGGAACCCCAAAATGTGTATTTCCGTTGAAAACCAGAAGTTGAAATTTTTCAAGATCGCAATACTTTCCTTACCATATATTTCATATATATGTAAGTGAAAGTAAAAAACTTCACTAAGTTTTTCAAGGATTTGATTGTTTTTGATTACCCAGGTTGATTTATAATTCAACATTTTAATTAACGAACATTTAATTAGAATTTTATTTTAAAATTTTCCATAAAATATTGACACCATAATTTTCCCCAATTCATCCCACCCACCGGGTCTCGCCACATGGTAGTGAAGCACCGGGGGGCTGAACAATTGTCCAGTCAGACGGGATCTAGGTGACATACGTCAAAGATATACATTGTATGATGTAATATAGTCATTAGTTGTTGTTAGATAATTAAGTTATAATTTTTAAACTATTTAATCAGAAGGTAAAAGATTCGACCATGGCTGGGAATCGACCCCAGGTCCTCTCCAACAACGTTGCAGCGCTCTTACCACTGAGCTAACCGTGGGGGGGGCCGTCCCAAACGTGATCGAATCTTTATCTTCTATCATCCCATCCACCAGATCTCGCCACATTGTAGCGAAGTACCGGGGGGCTGAACAATTGTCCAGACAGACAGGATCTAGACATACGTCAAAGGGTACTACAAAAGTTTTGCAAAGTAACTTAACAGAAAGACCCAGGGGGTTGCAAGTTATTGCATGTTCAGACCTATCCATGCCTGTATACTAGCCGCCAGTATCACATCTCTGGGCTCAGTTTTTCATAAGCAGTGACAGATTAAAGTGCGTATTACGGCATCGTGGTCACGTAGTGAAGTAAGGGCAGTTTTGCGATATAATTTTGTGCGTGGTTTAAGCATAGATCAATGCTTAGAAGAAATGAAGATTGCATTGAATAATGATGGTCCACATCGTACGACTATATTTAGATGGTACAGAGAATTCGAGAGGGGCAATTTAACTCTGGAGGATGCTGAGAGAGAAGGAAGGCCGCGAACGTCTGTAACAGAGGAAAACATTTCTGCTGTGAGGAAAATGCTTGATGGGGACCGTCGAGTGACATATCAACAGATAGAGGAGACATTATACCTTCATGCACCAGCAATTCATTCAATTCTGAGAGACCATTTAAAGGTAAAAGAACTTTGTTGTCTTTGGGTGCCCCATAGTCTAACGGAAGAGCAAATGACTCATCGTGTGACTTAGTGCCGAAAGGTGCTGAAACTATTTGATAAGGGACATTCTACATATGTGAACAGCAACGTGACTGGTGACTGGTATTTGACGATGAGGATACACCAGTAAGTGTCAGAAAATATCGATCTGTAAAAAAAAAAAAAAAATGATCGCTGTTTTTTATGATTTTTCAGATCAAGCGGAATTGTAGAGCGTGTTGTTTTAGAGACACAGAAGACAGTCACTGCTCAGTTGTACATTGAGCAGTGCCTGCCTAAAGTCATAGAGTCTATGAAGAGTCTAGACCACTGTGACTGAGACCAAAGTCAAGAATGGACACCTTGTACCTCCACCATGACAACGCACCAGCTCACCGTGCCAGAGCCTGCAACGAGTATTTGGCAACTACTGGGCTGAATGAAACTTCTTGAGCACTCTCCTTACAGTCCAGACTTTGTTCCCTCTGACTTTGCGCTGTTACCACATGTGAAAATGAAGCTGAAAGGAAAACATTTTTCAAGCGACGAGGACCTTCTGAGGGCTTGGGACAATGAATGTGCCTCAATCCCAGAGGAAACTTGGCAGAGCTGATTTAATGACTGGTTTCGACGTATGGAGAAGTGTATTAAATGTGGTGGAAATTACTTTGAGAAAATTAAATAAAGTAGTACCCTTGTACATTGGTCGAATCTTTTATCTTCTAATTAAATAGTTTGAAAAAACATTGTTTTCTAACCATTGAAATTTATAAAAACCGTTTTTGAGCTATACTAAAAAATTTTAAAAAGCAGATAAGACCAGTATTGTTATGTCACTTCTGAATTATTTGATATATAGAAAATTTAGCCATTAAATATGTAGTGGTTTTAAACACCTAATAAAAATTTAAAACTTCCATTGCCATGTTTACTTTAACAATAAACCATATAACAATGAACTAATGATTTATACAGTAGTTTAAGTTGACTGGTATACCTGTTACAACGCCTATACTATTATGATCAATATATCCCCATTTGAATTTGGGTACAGTGACGGATGGACGAACTCTGACTCTATCTCCTATTTTTATAGGTGGTGGAGGAACAACATTAGAAGAAAAACCAAGCAATTCCACATAAATAAACCGCACCCAATAAAGTCCTCCTTTTCCTTGCCAGTCAACCTGATAACATTTTTGATTTGATAAAGCAGATTAAATTAAAAAAACTATACTAAATATAAATATCAGTTAATAATAATATTATGGGTTTAAATAATTTTTATTGATGTAAAATTATAATTCACAACGTCCAACAAACAATAAAATTGGGTATTAAAATTAAGAAACAATAACAATTATAAGAAATACAAGCTAAAAACCTGTAAGTTCAAGTCATGGAGGCCTTCATGATCAACTTTGACAACACGCCCAACATCATTTTCAACAACATCTTCATAGGATTTACAACACCTGACAAACATTCCTGGAGCAACATTGTCTCTTACATACATTGCATATTCATCATTGCTCAAAAAATCACTTCTTTTGTTATACTGTGTAACCACATTTTGCAGCTAAAAAGAATGGAAAGGAAATCAACATTATTATTTAAAATATTATTACTCAGAAAATAGAACATGCACTTTTAATAAACATGCATTTATCTACAATAAAACATTGTATTCAAACTAAAAAAGATGTATACTTCATCAGCAGCTGATATACAATCTTCAGATAAGGAATCTCTGTCTGAAAGAGCATCAAAGGATGAAATAGATGCAGATCTAGATACAGCTTCATCAGGATGTTCAAGAAGCCAAGCAATAACACGATCTATATTGATTCCTGATTCACCTGGAGTTCCTAATAAAATTTGTAATATAATTCAATTGATAAATAATTCAACATCTATAAATAAATTCACTCTAAACAAGAACTACCTAAAAATTTAATCGCAGCTTCAATAGTTTTTTTTGAAAATCCCATTTCTATCAGTTGAGTGAAAAGGGGAGAAAAGACTGCAGAAGAATATATGGTAGGAGTTTGCGTAACGATTGGTGCTGTAGGTATTTTACATACTTTACTTTCAGATTCATGCATCACATAGGCTTGAGTAGCCAAGTACTGACTAACACAGATCGCTGCTTCCTTAAAAAAAGAAAAAAAGGATAAAAAGAAATATATACTTTTATATAATAAATATTGTGATCATAATTTATTTTATTTAATATATATTCACTTTAATACTAACAGCATAATTCCAATTCAGTTTATAAATTGCTAGATAATACGTAAAAATGTAGTCATATATATATATAAAATCATTTTTTATTAACCTTCGAGTGGGTACGCTGGGGAATTGAGGTCCTCAGCCTCGGTTTTTAGGCTGTCATATCTTTCAAAGTAGCCAAAAGTCCTGAAGATCTCAGGTATTCAACCTCTGAACCCTTTCCCACCTCATACTAACTTCCTACATGTCTCTGATCCCGGAAACCCAAAGTATTGTGCATAACTGCAAGCAAAACAGTAGTGGGGAACACTGTAACCAGCGCGACCACTCCTGTTATATTTTTAGAAAACACAGTTTCTTTTAAATTTGTCGATTTTTGCTGGAGTGAATTTATTTTATCATACTAACTGTTTATTTTGGGTACGTTTTAACTTTGGAACATTGAATATGTAAGTAATAATAATAACCTTTATTTGCACATTAAACGTAATAAAAAATATTTACATATTCAATATACATAAAAATAAATTATATTATAATAAAATAATTACATATACATACATATCCAATATTTACATATGGGGTCATTCCATATCAAGTGGTCGAAAATGGTTGTTCAATCATTTTAGACAAAAATTATAATTTTACCACCAATTATGTATGGAATTAGTAGTTCAAATCAATTTTTTAAAATTTTTTAGGATCAACTGTTTCAAAATGGCAGCCATTTTTGTTTCACCTTTCAGGCCGATTTTTGAGTTTTTAAGCTCTCACAGAAAACTCATTTTATCAAGACTGGTAAGTCATAGACTAATAATTCAAACACAATTGTTTTCCTTAAAGTCTGTTCTATATTTTGTGTTCTCTTTATTATTTGAATATTTTGAAATCCAATACTTGAAAAGTGCTATTGAAAACAACTGCTTTAAATTCTCAAAACACCGTTTTTGAGGGTAAGTTTTGGTTATGAGGGCATGCCATGGGTATGCCAAAGCTGATTTTTGGCATGATAATAAAGCTAACTAAGTAGCTTTCATTAAAAGTACTCTTTTAATGTACCCATATATTCTTTACCTAATTTTTTAATGAATTTTTAAAGTTCACACTTCTTAATTTTTTGTTAACTTTAGGCTCTAATATCTCTGGTGGGCTAGTTAATAAAAATCTCATTTTTTTACACGTTATGCTTACATGAAACATAAACCAACTGTATAAAATATCAACCTGTATATTTGAGTATATTGGTAGCCACGAATTTTTGAAAATGGTCATTTTTGTGCTAATTTAACAATGAAGAAAAACCTCATTTTCTCAAGACTGGTAAGCCATAGACTAATAATTCAAACACGATTTTTTTTCCTTAAAGTCTGTTCTATATTTCGTGTTCTCTTTATTATTTGAATATTAGATCTGATCATTGGTTGCAGGGTTATAAACACCACAAGTAACGTGTCTTATAAAATAACTTCCATTATCAGAGACAATTATTTCCGGAATTCCATATTGAGCAAATAAAGAATCAAGAATTGCAATGGTTTTCTGGCCATTATGAGAAGGAGTCGACAATGAGCAGAAAACATTTACTATAGAATGGACCTATATGGTCTATGTGAATTGGCTCACAAGGTTTCGAAGCAGGTTGTCAATAATGAGAAGTTATCCTCAAAGGCTCTTTTGTGACTTACAATGTCTGTCGTATTTCTAGATCGTTTCATTGATTTTTGGCCAATATACACACGAAAATTTTCATTATGAAGATACCCACATGTCCCATGTTTAATTCTTCCAAAATTCATTTCTGAAGTTTTGTTATGTATAATTAATAATTACGGTAATTCCATAAAATATGCAATCAGTCTATAAGGTGAGACGTTGGTCATCCACATATGATGATATACATTTCTTCAACTTGCGAAAAATTTTACTGGATTCCGTGTGCCGCAAAGTCTCTCTAGCAATTTCAGAGGTTGTAATAGGCAATGTTGCAAGATGGTTGATTTCAAATATTTCAGCTTCATCCTCAAGGCTCAACATTCGCTCCTCCATTAATTTCTTTGTATTACACAGATTCACCCTGTGTCACCTCACCTCACAACACCGAGCTGCAACAGTATCCATCCATATGTATAATATCCTTCTATCCTGTCACGTCAATTCCCAATCCCTCCCAGCACATTATGATGAGTTCCTAGACCACTACCTCCATAATTTTTATCGCATCATTGCTGTCTCGGAAACCTGGCTGAAACCGAATATCCCATCCTCTTCTATATCCATCCCTAACTACTCTCTCAATTTTGCTCAATTTTTGGCCATCAATTTTGTTCATGTCTGTTATTCTTAGGGGACTAAATATCCCAGAATAAAAATTACTTTTCTTCTTCTTCTTCTTATGGTCACACCAGTCATAGTCTTAATAACTCTAAATCTCAAGGTAGCCCCCCTCACTGTTAGAAATAACTTAATTATATTTCCTTTATATAGGTAGTGGGCTTTGTATGTTTTTTTTTTTTTTTTTTTTAATACTGTATTTTATAAAATTTACAATTACAGGAGGTCTGGCACAAAATAAATAAAATGAAATTAACAGACCAAATCATGTAGTACATTTCAATGCATAAAGAAATTAGGTGTCAAAATAAATCAAAATTAAACAAAAAAATTGGAAAAAAAGTCATGAAATAAATTGCCCCCTCAGTTGGACCAATTTTGATGAAATGTTGGCTTTTACATATTTGTTATATATACATCAAATACCCAGTCTCTTCAAAATCGTTAAGGCCGTTTTTGAATAAATAAAAAATATGTACATGTGAAATTGGTACAAAATTTATTAAGTAAAGTCCCCCCTCCGGTTGGTCAATTTTGATGAAATTTTTACAGTCGTATCTCGGGCATATAAATAGATCAAATACTCAGTTTAATCAAAATCGTTAGAGCCGTTTTTGAGAAAATCGATAAAAACGAAAAAAGTTATTAAATAAAGTACCCCCTCCCTTTGAGCAATTTTGATGAAATTTTTGCTGTCACATTGCGGGCATATAAATAGATCAAATGCTCAGTTTAATCAAAATCGTTAGAGCCGTTTTTGAGAAAATCGATAAAAACGAAAAAAGTTATTAAATAAAGTACCCCCTCCCTTTGAGCAATTTTGATGAAATTTTTGCTGTCACATTGCGGGCATATAAATAGATCAAATGCTCAGTTTAATCAAAATCGTTAGAGCCGTTTTTGAGAAAATCGATAAAAACGAAAAAAGTTATTAAATAAAGTACCCCCTCCCTTTGAGCAATTTTGATGAAATTTTTGCTGTCACATCGCGGGCATATATATATACACTAAATACCCAATTTCAGGTTCCCACGGTTAATAGTTTTTGAGCTAGTCTGTTCACACACACACACACACAAACACACACACACACACACACACACACACACACACACACACACACACACACACACACACACACACACACACACACACACACACACACACACACACACACACAAACACACACACACACAAACACACACACACACACACACACACACACACACACACACACACACACACACACACACACACACACCACACACACACACACACACACACACACACAGACCATTTCGCGGGACTTGGTCATTTCGACTCAG
The DNA here is from genome assembly GCA_911387785.2 of Aelia acuminata. NCBI lineage: Eukaryota > Metazoa > Arthropoda > Insecta > Hemiptera > Pentatomidae > Aelia > Aelia acuminata. The sequence continues at coordinate 89,595,126 of OU426982.1, forward strand.
GGGGTCCCAAAACGTGTATTTCCGTTGAAAACCGGAAGTCGAAAATTTTCACGATCGCAATACTTCCACTTACTATATATTTCATATATAGGTAAGTGAAAGTAAAAAGTTTGATATTTATAAATAGACATACACCAGAGTTGGGCATATTAATATTTATAAACACGAATACGAATTTATTTTTATCTTAATTTTAATGTGAATATGAATAGAAATTTATTTATATCACAATATATGTGAATACGAATACAAATAAATTTGTATTTACAAGTGTGTATCAATTCTAATCCTTTATCATAAAGGATTCGACTGCTTTTATGAAATTTTACAGTATTTTGAACAAATTGAACAGAAAAAAAGTAAAAATTGACCTAGTATACGGACACAGAACTCTTACTTTGAGCAGAATCAGACCTCAGGACATGACAGGGGAATGAATTTCGACCTCTTTCTGGTGTTTTTAAGGTACGTGTGTTATACAATTAAAATAAAGTCGTATGGGGTCTACCTTTACAACTCGCCTGGATTTACAAAATTGATGTCTTAGAGTCCTAAGTTTTTCTAAATCGCTATAAACGGCCTGGGACACTAAAGTTCCCTCTTACGTGAGAATGACCTGAATATGGGAATAATTCAAAAATTGAGATGTGAATTTCTACTAAATTCATTATTTTGGAATAAATTTATAAATTTCTTTTCGGATTTCTCCATATTGGTATTGTAATATTTGTTAACTTCTGTGGGGCTTAAAAATCAATAAGCAGATGTCTCCACCACAGTGTCGTTTTCGTCTTTTAAATTACAAAAACTATTTCATTTAAGTTTCCTTAACCCTTTTATAGGGTCTCTTCTTCAAAGTTAGCATTACCATGCATTATAGGAGCATCAACGATTTCGAACTGATTAATAAATTGAGATGGCAGAAAGTCTCATACGTAGGAACAGTTAGGAAGAATAAACGAGCCCTTCCTGCTGCTTTTGTCAACACAAAGGGGAGAGAACAATACACCAGTAGTTTTGGTTTCAATGATGGAAGAGTCCTATGTCCCACGCAAGAATAAATGTGTGATCCTTGTTTCCTCAATGCATGAAAACAAAGCCATTGATGAAAGCACTGGAGAACAAGCAAAACCTGAGCTGATCACATTTTACAATGCTCACAAAAATGGAGTAGACATTGCTGACCTAATGTGCACCAGGGAAATACCCAGCGATGGCCTATGGTAATTTTTTATACCATGTTGAACCTGGGAGGGATCAATTCCATGGTTATTCATCTTGGGAATCAACTAGACCCAATGGCCAGAAGAAGTTTCCTCAGAGGGTTTGCACATGATCTAACTATTGGTCAACTCCAGCGAAGGAGCCAGCAATCATCGGGCCTTCACACAGACTTGAAAATGCGTCTCAAAAAATTCCTTCCGGCTGATGATCATCCAAAATCACCTCCACCACGCTCTCTCAAGAGGTCCAGATGTTGTGACTGCCCGGTGGAAACAGGGTACGTCGACTCTCGAACTATTCCTGTGTGAAATGTAACAGAGGAATATGTCTAACCCATGCAAAACCTCTTTGTACAGCTTGCTCTTCAGCGTGCTCATGTGCACCTCCCTCAGCAGTTATGGATGTTGAATCTGACTGATTTGTCACCAGATACCTTAAGTAAATCTTAAACCAAGTTAGTTATTTTTTCTATTTCAATATGACCTTTTTGTATTACATTCCATTTCCATGTTTTGCTTTTTTTTTATTTACCTTGGTTTGTTTTTGTTTAAAGAAATAAATACTCATAATATTTTTATATTTTATTTTTTTCCCTTTTAGTCTAAGTTTAATTTAATATGGTGTTTTATGAATATTATGTATTTTTTGTTAAATGTGCCTGTCAGGCTCAGCGCGACCCGATCTTGAGGATCCTTCACCGCGCCCTACCCAGGGTTAAGAGTTAACTACTATGCTGTGATAGTTAACTCTTATTTATTATTTAGTTATGATAGTTAATTATTGTTTGATAGTCTGCAGGTTAAAAATAAAATTATTTGTCATTTGGTAAGGCCCAATCAAGCTCGATGGCATAGATTATTATTCTTCTTATTTTTGATGAGAATAAGTGAAAAATAGAGGAGAGGAAAAATGGCAATGGGTACTTCCTTGTGAAAATTCTTATATTATGTATTTATAATATAGTTATACTTTCCGGCAAAATGGTTTATAGTATAGAAACAAGTTTTGGTTAATAAAGGTTCTATTTTTTTGAAGAGGAATAGGATATGATATAATTGTTGGATTTAGATATATTAAAATTTGAAAGAAATTATAAGCTGACATCCTTTCATGTATGATTTTTATTTCTTCTTTAAAATGTAAATATTACCCACAAATTAGGTGGTTTCATGTTGTGAAAAATAACAGAGGATTAGATAAGCATCTTCAATGAAATAAATCCTATCTCTTAATTTTTTTTTTTAACTTTAACTTTTTGTAAAGTATGTAAATGTCAGTTCTTCAAAAAAGTATAGGCATAATGAAAAGATAATAGGTTATAGAAAAACAAAGAAGTGGATAAATGTTAATAAAAAAGTGGATTGGTAAAGAACTTATACGCATAACGAATAGTTACGTAATTACTTGTATTCGGAACGGTATAGGTTCAATATTAATATTTTTCAGGGACTCTAAAATACTAATATGAGATGGAAATGGTTGGGGGTGCGGTCAAATGAAAACACTATATGTTTAATAACATATATATTGTGCAGACGTTTTGACCCGATATTAAGGTCTTCTTCAGGGCTGTCGAGTGAACTGTTGGAGATCGACTTCGAAACATTCGATCTCCAACAGTTCACTCAACTCATACTCGTAAAAAAGGCACTTAATATAATTCTAACCTAGCCATAAATTCGGCCTTTAATCGCTAGATTAAGATTCGCCTTAGAAGAGAGGTTGTGGGGATGGTAGTTCGCATGGTGACCAACATATAGCAGCGTGCTTATCAGCTGTCAAAGCCAGCAGGGGAATAGGGGAAGTAGTACCAAAAATATTATATCTAACATTTAAATGAAAACAAGTATTAGTTACTTTCCTTTACTATTAAATATTATTAAATGACATTACCTTATCTTAATTAAACATTTAAACAAATAAATAAAAGTAATGAGATTATAAAATAAACAAATAATAACATTATTTGAATAAAAAGGTTTACCTAACTAAATTAATATTCAAACTTAACAAGATAATTACTACATTATCACTTATAAGAACAATGAATTATTAAAAAAATAAAATTCTTTGTTAGAATCAAACCTATACAAAGACTGTTTATAGTTCTTGGGGTCGACATTATGGGTATATAGGGTGCTGATTATGAAAATTATATCGATTTTGAAATCCCGCCGTCAGGTATCGATTAAGTACTACTTACGCGATATAATCTATCTTAGTATCGGCTATAGGGTTATCTGAGGTGCTGATTTTGAAAATGATATCGGTTTTGAAATCACACTGTCAGGTATCAATTTATTTCCACTTACGCGATATAATCGATCTTAGGGCCGACAAAAGGGTTATCTGAAGTGCGAATTATGAAAATGATATTGACTTTGCAATTCTGCCGTCAGGTATCGATTTATTTATCGCATAAGTAGTAGTAAATCATTACCTGATGGCGGTATCTCAAAATCGATATCATTTTCATAATCCGCACCTTGTATAACCCTAATATCCACCCGATGATCGATTACATCGTGTAAGTAGTAATAAATCAATACCTGGCAGCGGAATCTCAAAATCGATATCATTTTCATAATCCGCACCTTGTATAACCCTAATATCCACCCAATGATCGATTACATCGTGTAAGTAGTAATAAATCAATACCTGGCAGCGGAATCGCAAAATCGATATCATTTTCATAATCCGTACCTCGGTTAACCCTAAGATCGATTATATCGCGTAAGTAGTAATAAATCGATACCTGACTGCGGGATCTCAAAATCGATATCATTTCCATAATTTGGTAGAAATTCACATTTCAATTAGTGAATTTTTGCCATATTCACATCTTATTTATAAATACGGCCGAATTCACAGACCATGATATAAATATTCATATTTTTTGTGAATATTCACAATTTTCTCTGTGAATTTATTTTTATTTTCAGAAAAATTTCTATATTTGAATAAATTCGCATTCACACTTGTAAATACAAATTTCTTCTTTATTCTTTTTTTCCTCATATTCTTATTTATTCTTTTATTCTATTCTTCTCTCACAGTTCCTCATGGCCTTCCAGGAGTAGGATTCCTTCTACCTAGATTAAAAACTTCTGAATCCAGTGCTCCACCCGTACAAAACTCCTTGTAGTACAGGTAGTTATTCTCAGAGACTTGTTGAGGAAAATCAGCCTCCGAGAGGACATAGAGTCGAGTTTACCTCAACAATCTGGCCCTTTGTGTCTCAAAGGCAGCGCAGCTTATAACGATATGCCCAGCAGATTCTAAGACACCGCAGCTAGGGCACAGGGGATCGATATCCTTCCCAAAGCCATGAAGCTTAGCTCGAAAGGCCCCATGCTCTGTAAGAAACTGTGATACCTAATAATCCGGGAGGACCCATTTTGCTTCAATACGAGACCGGACGGTGGGGAAGTACTTCCTTAAGGTATTTACAAATATTGTGGTATAAATAAATTTCTATTCATATTCACATTAAAATTAAGATAAAAATAAAATCGTATTCGTATATATAAATATAAATATGCCCAACTCTGACATACACATCGGCAAAAAAAAAAATCTCAAGACTCACCTCCAATTCAGTTCTGCTGTATTCAGATTTCAAAGGTGAAGGTTGAACAGCATTCAGAATCAATTGATGAATGAGGAGAGAATGAGGATCTGTGTCAGTATCATCACATTCATTCATAGTCTCTAAAGATGAATAAGGCTGTTTCAATACTCTTCGCAGGCGACTCTGATAACTAAGAAGTAATCTACCAGCTTTAACAGCTGCTAATACTTGCTGTTGGCTATGAAGAAGTGGCATATTTATGCATCCAGCTGAAGAAAAACAAAACAACAATAAATAAACAAATAAATAAAAATAAGAAAAAATAAATAAATTACAACCTGGAACAGTCTTAAATGAATGAGAGTAAGTTGTAAGAGACAATAGTGTAGCCCATGTTTCTAATAGTGAATCGGTCAGTGGCATTTGATCCAAACTAAACTGCAAAGGAGGTACAGGTTTCAGAGCATGAATGTTTACTATTTTTAAGCCACTTCCATCATTCATTTGCACCATTAATTTTCCCCTTTTGCTTATTCTACAAATAGTACCTAAAAAAAAAAAAAAAAAAAAAAAAAAAAAAAAAAAAAAAAAAAAAAAAAAAAAAAAAAAAAAAAGAGAAATGAGCAATACGTTTCTAAACAAGAAAAATGAAGGATATTTTTATTAATATAATTTTTAGACTGTATTGAAAATTTGTGTTTTAGTTTTATGACTTGAGTACAAAAAGTGATTCTTTTCCATCTTAGCTATGAAAACAGCATCTGTTAAAAATACATCTAAATTTTTCATACAAGGATGGAGAAATTAGCCTGTGATTAAATGCATTTTAATTGTGACATTGCTATGTACACTTACCTAGGACATGTTAATATTAGGTTTATACAAGTGATAAGAGAAAGATGTTATGCATTATTTTTGATTAAGTTAAAAGATTTACTTCAATTTTTTAAAATAAAAACATTATAATGCAATGGAATGTCCATGACATGAACAGAAAGGGTCCCATCAGTAGTCGGTCTAATTTCCAAGAGTGGCTTCGTCTTGCTAGTCAAACTAGGCCATGTATAGAATAAACACACTTTCCATACTAGTTATGAAAATAACTATTATAATAGCTAAATATGACTTTGTTAAAAAGTCGTAGTTTTTGGAGTAAAAAGTTTTTGGAGCCAAGCTCCTAAGAGAAACTGAGATGTAGGTCCTAACCAAACGGGACTTTCTGCAGCTCCTAACATCAGCCAACTACCCCTATTACAAGGCCTTTGTATATGGGTGGAAAGCTGCTGTTGGCTATGCGTATTTAAATTTAGCCCAAAGAGCACCTTTACCTGGAAGACCTCCACAAAATACAAGAACTGGTAGAGGAAGGCAACTCTGAAGAAGGAAGAAAGGAAAAAATAATATGAAAAGTTCATATTGACATTCAAGTTCACTTGCAGGAGTGACATACTCAGTAGAATATGTCACCGTTTAGCCTTCACGGCAAGGAAGTATTTATGTAACAAATAAACTAAAAATAATATATGATCAACACAAGCATATAAAAATATTTAAAGACTATTAAAAAAGGGGTCATTTATATAAAACAGAAATTGTTGAAAATGTAAGTTTAGGTAAGGACCAGCCATATCCTGGCTGTCCAAAGGAACAAAAAGTTTTGACTGAAAATCCTGACTATCAATCATCCTAACCTTAAAGAAAACAGATGACCATTAAACTTCTCTCTATTATTTTAGTTAGTCAAAATAATTTTAACAAGCCATGACCCTTCTGATAGGTCTCATTGAATAATCATAAACATTTAAAATTAAGCTGAACCATGAAAAATCACATAATATAACATTCACACTTCAAGTAGTGACACTACCAGGTTCAGTGTGGATCTATCTTACGATATGCCAGGAGGACTTGGGACCCACAAGTCAAGATAAAAAATCTGGTGCGTGCGCGCAACACACAACTTTCACTTACCAACTTACTTAAATACGAAATTGACGTGTTTTGTTAAATATCATTTCCCAAAGTCACACATTTTTCTACATTCATATCTTATTTTTATTAATCGTGAAAGCCGTTTTTGAGTAAATAAAAAAAACACGTAAAAATGATACAAAATTTATTAAGTAAAGTGCCCCCTGCGGTTGATCAATTTTGATGAAATTTTTACAGACATATCTCGGGCATATAAATACATCAAATACCCAGTTTGATCAAAATCGTTAGAGCCATTTTTGAGAAAATAAAAAAAATACGTGAAAATGTTACAAAATTTATTAAGTAAAGTCCCCCCTCTGGTTAATCAATTTTGATGAAATTTTTACAGTCATATCTCGGGCATATAAATCGATCAAATACTCAGTTTAATCAAAATCGTTAGAGCTGTTTTTGAGAAAATCGAAAAAAACGTAAAAAGTTATTAAATAAAGTACCCCCTCCCTTTGAGCAATTTTGATGAAATTTTTGCTGTCACATCGCGGGCATATACCTACACTAAATACCCAATTTCAGGTTCCCACGGTTTATAGTTTTTGAGCTAGTCTGTTCACATACACACACACACACACACAGACCATTTCGCGGGACTTGGTTATTTCGACTCAGGGGGTCCCAAAACGTGTATTTCCGTTGAAAACCGGAAGTCGAAAATTTTCACGATCGCAATACTTCCACTTACTATATATTTCATATATAGGTAAGTGAAAGTAAAAATACTCAAAATTTTAAATTCTATTCTCTTATTTTTGTTTTTCACAAATCATTAAAATTAAAAAATAAAAAGATATCAAATGTATATATATATATATATATATATATCAATTTTGAACCAAGATTTGCATGGAATTATTTATGTCTCAGGAAAAATATCTTTTCAATTCAAAATTTAAAGCTAACAGAAGCTCCTTTATACGCAATTATCAAAATTCTAATACCTACTAAGACCAACTATCTATTGACAAACAAATACATAAGCACTCTTTATTCACCTCGCTTGAATATAAAACAAGGCGAACAAGACAACATAGTTATAAATGAAAAAGCTATGGCTGCCATGCCTTTTAGGAGGTCATTAAAAAGGCATTGTGACAAATTAAGGTATAGAAAGAAAAAGTCAGCTGTCACGGAAAGCTAGGCAGATGCGAAACATCAAATTTGCTGGTATTAAAATCAATGTATTTTTATTATTCTAACAATAATAATAATAATTACAGTTTGACCTTTAACAAAGTTTTTAAAAATTGCTCAGAATCGAATAAAAAGTTGTGCCTTAACCCTCCTGCCCCACATTACTACCCTCCATGTCATTGTTAATTAATTAATATCCTATTTACTTATATTTGACCTATGGACAACCAGTGATTCAAATTTTGTAGATAAAAAGTTAATTATTAACCCCAATACATATCCTAATAAAATATATAATATAATAAAATATAATAAAATGTGTAATTAACCTCCTGTTACTTTTTTTTAACCTATAAAAGACAAGTGTTTCAAATTTAGTTAGTCAGATAAACCTGTAAAAAGTTAATACCTATCCCCTCCCTAATAATATTTATGAGGACTGAACCTCCTTATAATTCTATGTTTATGATATATTCCTTCCTTTTTCTTTTCTATTAGCAAGTAATATTCATTTTAAATTTTAATAATATTATAATTAACAATAACAGTGTTTTATTACCATTAGATGAAAGACTAGAAATAGTAACAGTTGCACCAAGATGTGGTCTACTGTCAATTCCTCCCAATACTAATAATGAAGCCATTGCACTGCACTGCATGCTAACAGTTTCTGGGTCAATTTCGTTCTAAAATCATTGATCAAATAATAACACCTTCTTTCAGGACGATAATATAATTTAAAAAAAAATAAAAAAATATATATATATATATATATATATATGAATAAAATACCTGTAAGTTTAGTAACGGATGAGAAAGAAGATCGCCAGCAAGAGCTAACTTAGTAGTTAACATTTGATTACAAACTGAATTCCATTCATTCAGTGAATGCAAAGTTCTTACAAGGTTAACACTTTCTTCTATTAATGTGCTGGTATGTGATGGGGAAACTAACACAGGTATTTTTACTTCTAAAAAAATCACTTAAATTTATAAATTCAGTATGGACAAATTAAATTTTTGAATTAATGTATTAAAAATGGAATAGAGTGAATACAAATTATTTCAGGAAATATTTTAGAGTAGAATATATATTTCAATTTATGAATAATTAAAATTGAAAAAATTAAAAATTTTAGAGACCACATGTATATTGGATCATTTAATCTTAATATTTTGAGCAACCCAGTTGCGTCTGATGGTGATCGATTAAATCGTCTTAATCTGTTCATCGGATGTCATATACTAGTATCCTAAGGGGAATAAAATGAATCATAACCTAATATGAATACTTACCATAAAAATCTTGATGGGAAGCATCATTTAAAAGTTATACCCTACCCCCAACCTTGGAGACCCCTCTGGAGCAGGGAAAAATTAAGATGCGAATTTGACAATTTGATATTCAATGAAGAAATTAAAATCATTTTCAGCTTCCCAACACTAACCTCCAACAGGGGAACCAAAATGGTTTAAATTATAATAATATAAATTATAATGCTCTTTAAACAAATGATAATTTTGAAAATTCAGGTATTTCAGATATGACAGTATACAGTAATTCAGATATGAAGTATTTCAATACTTCATTATAATCACACTAAAAAAATAACCAACCATAAAATGCAGTACTGTAAGCACTATGTCTTTCAATAAATATATTTTCATAGAAATATTTTAAAAATTACAGAAGTTTTTGAGATAAAAAGTAATTAGTAGAATTTTTAGAACAAGCTCAAATATCAGTATTTTTTTTTCTTTTTTTAATGGCCAATTTTCACTGAAAATAAATAATATAAACTGCTCATAGTTCCTGATATACAAGCTATAATACATCTGATTGCACTATATAAGAGTGTTAAATTCACTTATGGTGAGATAGTTTGCAGTCTTCTGAGTAAATTAAAGAATTGGCTATTATAGTTTCCCTATTACAATTTTTCAAAAGTTCCAATGGGTTCAGCTAATTTTTACATGAGTCATTTCAAAATTATAGGTTGGTTATTTTGATCCTCCAAATTTTTTAATAAAACCCCCAATTTTTGCTATTTTTTGTTTATGTAGTACCACAATATGGGTACCTTAACAAATCCTAAAAGCATGCGCACACATTAGTAGACATTTTAGGAAATATCAGTTTTTGAAAATGTTGAGAAATTTATCCTCTGTATGGAGAGAGAAAGAAAAGGTAAAATCAAATTAAAACTTATATTTCATTATGAAAAGAAGTTGCATTAAAGAATCTATTTTTTAAAAGATCTATTTAAGAAAGGAAGATAGAATCTATGTTACACAGAATACCCATATATTTTTTATATGACATATGTAAACTAATAATAACAAATTTGCAGGAATAAGGTTAAATCTTCTCTTATAAGTTGAAATTAAAATTTAACATTTAGTTTTAAGAAAATTTCTTTAGTACCAACTTATACATTGTTGTATATCATATAAAACGGCATGGAATGCGCTGTTAAACGACACCAATCTCATAGTCCTAGTCAAATTTAAAAAACATCTACAGCTATTTTTAATCATGTTTTTTTTCTGTTTCTGGACCTATTTTTGAGGGCTTTAGAGACCAATAATTCAAAAACGGGTACACATATCTCAGTAATATTTCACAATTGTTCTAGTAGGTAAAAGTAGTACACATATACCAAATTTCAAGAAAATCTGAGAAGGTAAGGCTCAAAATGATATATTTTTGTGTTGATTTGACGTGGAAATGCCCTTCTGGAAAAATTTGCACTCAAGCTAGACACATTACTTTTTGCCAATCTGTTCATTAATTAAGAAGTTCATATGTAATAAACATATTTCTCAGCCAAATGTGCTTTTAATTAATTTTGAATAACTTAAAAATTCAGGTTACTGAGATTTTCAATTATCCGAGGTAGATTTGGTCCCAAACACTTAGGGTAATAAAAAATCTATGGTTTATTCATTCATCGAAACATAAATACTTACAAAAGAAGATAATTTAAATGTTAAAAAAAATCTAAAATGATTATGTAATTTTCAATAATAATATGTATACTTAGGCCAGTTACCGAAGGAAGCTATGGAACAGAGAGAGGGAACAGTAATAGTGGGAAAAGTGGACGACAGCCTTAAATAAAATAATTATTCAAAAATAAAACACAACATACAAATCCAAAAATTTAAAACAAACAAATCATAATGAAATTTACATATTACAAAGTATACCTCCATTGTAAATGTGAATGTCAGCTTTACAGCTAATAGAAATTTCACCCAACAAGTACAAAATTCTTTCCAAAACAGAATATTTCTCCTCAATTTCAGTAATCCCAGAGGGTAAGATCACACGCAATAAGCGATAAGTCAAAACCTATAAGCATGAAAAAATGTAATGACCAAAAATTTATATTTATTTAGGTAAACATAATAGGAAAAAAATCTAACCTGTGTTTTTAATTCCTTCTTTGAGCTAGTATTTATAAGTGAAAAAAGCTGATCCAACCAAGGATGAGAGGAAAGTGATTTACAGATTGATGGATTTAAACTTATTGCTCTCAATAATCCTAAATTGATCCAACATTTACTTGGCATTGCATTCTGCAATTCCTCATTAGTTGCATTCTGTTGTAATTAAATTAATTTTTAAATTCTTCAATATGATATAATCATGAAAATTCATAACACAGTAATGTTTAATTTGTTATCAAAACTCCCTTTACCTTCAGCATAACTTTTAAAAGGCTAGTATAAATTTTTAGGCTAGTGTTTTGCATTTTATGGGCATTCAAGCCACAACATATTGTTAATGACCACAGAAGTAAAACAGCAGAGTGTCCAAGAACTTCGTTAGGATTACTATCATCAAAATGTAAACCTAGAGTTCCAGCATAAATTAAACAACTTTAAATTATTTACAATAGATAACCTTACACTAATAAATTTCAAATACTACAATGATTATTAGTAAAACCCATAGGGTACTATTGATTTTACTTCAATATTGATTAAAGTGAGGTTCAGTCGGTGGACATTTAATTAAGATATGGTATTGTTATGGCACCTATCGTTTGAAATCTTCAAACAAACAAAACAAAATGGTAATAGATTGTCAATGCTTATTGGGAAATAATTATCAATTAAAATTTTAAAAATGTCTTTCAATATAATAAGTACTCGATTTCATGGTTTTTACGCAATTTGGTAATCGGTTTATTCACCAGGCTGACTTTGAAATTATTGTAAATTTTGAAATGAATTGGAGCAGTGATCTTTTCTTGCCTGTTCTCTAAGAACTCTTGTCTCATCTAAGAAAGAAGGATTTAAACATCAGTCCACCAATAGAACACTTTCACATAAAGAATTAGAAACAACCTGTTGAAAGTTCATTCTCCGAAACCACTATTGAAAGAAAATAAACAACACAGGTAAGCTCTATTTCTTTTAATAGACCTATTTCTATGACACCATGCCAAATTATAATCTCATTACGTGAATTAATTTAAAGTATAATCAATTACCAGGTGTTCACTACATGTTAACATTGTTAATTCCAACTCATAGGTATATTTCTTTAAAAAAATATTAAGTAATTAGTTGAATTTCATTTTCAAAGAATGGTGAAATTGGAAGTTTACATCCTAATCTGTTTGTTTGAACATAAAAATGAGTTATGTTACAAGATATATAAAGGATGCTATAGCTTTATATCATCATTAGAAAAAGGAAAGTCAATTATTAAAGATATTTTGGATGTCAGTCATTATAATAAAAAAGGCACTGATTTGATGAGTGTCACTAGCAGCACTTTATAGCTGACGGCTATAGTGCCGAAAGACTATTGGCACTACCTACAGATTAATGCCACAAGTTTGAGGTATCCCAGTAAATCATTCTAAATGGTCAGAAGTGATAACTTATATGGTTGGTTTTATCTCCTTGAAATTGTGGCGTTTTACTTTATGTTATTTTATAAAATGAATAACTTGTTTCAGGAATAATCTTATCCAAAAAATAAAATTAGTACCTCAATTAATCAATAAATATCACCAATGGTGTCAAAGATTTGAGGTTTACCCCAGCAAAAAATAAGATTTTTTAATAATCTAATTGCCATTAAAAAAAAAAAATGTTAGTGGTTTATATTATATAATAGGAATAAAAATAATAATAAAACCAATGCTTTTCTTTATTGCCTTTTTCACGAGGAAACACGTGCCCTTTTGGCCATCCTCTTCTTTTCTCTACAGTTAGCTGCTTTGACTGTTTTATACTCAGTTCTTCCTTTTCAACTATATTGTTAAGAGTATCCTCCTATTCTCAACATTTTTCATTATGGTTTCGTTTTTTAGTTCTTCTGCCATTTGGAGTTGTTTATCCCCCACTATTTGGCTCATAAAAATTTTAGCTTCAGCTTCTTCAAGGATGTTAGCAGTGATATCACTTTTTTTCTCGCAAATTATCTTCAAGACATATTTTTCTTTGAATCCATTAATCTTTCATTATATCCAATTTGGTATAAGTTTTATTATAGTATTATATTATTATAACAATCTTCCATTTGAAATAGGTAATTTTCTCACATCTTGATATGGCAATCTTATATTTTTGCTGAAAAGTTAATTTTTTTTTTTTTGTTAGATTTTCTTTTTCTCTAAGCTTGACAGCAAAATATAAGGGCTTGGTAAAAAGTTGGTAATGCTGAAAGTACAAAAACATTTCTAGGATTCAACAAAAACTTTTTGTACCACTGGATTATCTTAAGAAATTACATTTTAGACATAATTGTATTAAAAATAGTGAAAATTTGAAATGTCCTGTACACTCTTATTCACCAGTTTAAATGCTTATGGTGTAAGGAGATTTAAGTAGCAATCTTCAGTTTCAATAAGTTTTGTTATTGTACTGTTGTCAAAGCAGTTCTCTTTAACTAAATTTTATTTGGTTTTTTTTTTTTATAAATTATTCTTTTATTTTAATTGGGCCATGGAGTAATTTTATTTTATTGTAAATTAGTTTAAAAAGTTATATTTTTTCATTGAAACCAGAGAAGTAAATATTGTTTTGTTTTGTGAAGTAATAATTTAAATGTAATATGTTTATAATTGTAGAATTAGGTAGCCTGGAGTTCTTGAGTTATTTTGTGTTTGTTTACGGTTTGAGGATTAACTGTCTACAATTTTGTATTCCCGAGCTGTATTAGTCAGCTGGCAGGGGAATTTCGTACGAGAAGGAACTAACTTGTTGTGCCATCAATAATCAACTGATCGATAGCCGATCATCGATTTGTCAATTTGGAAAATCGGCTACCTAATTCTACAATTATAAACATATTACATTTAAATTATTACTTCACAAAACAAAACAATATTTACTTCTCTTGTTTCAATGAAAAAATATAACTTTTTAAACTAATTTACAATAAAATAAAATTACTCCATGGCCCAATTAAAATAAAAGAATAATTTATAAAAAAAAAAACCAAATAAAATTTAGTTAAAGAGAACTGCTTTGACAACAGTACAATAACAAAACTTATTGAAACTGAAGATTGCTACTTAAATCTCCTTACACCATAAGCATTTAAACTGGTGAATAAGAGTGTACAGGACATTTCAAATTTTCACTATTTTTAATACAATGATGTCTAAAATGTAATTTCTTAAGATAATCCAGTGGTACAAATCACGATCATCGATTTTCCAAATTGACAAATCGCCGATTGTGCACCAGTGGTTCGACACTCCCCCCATTGGAATTTGTCACGGTGATGGAAACCATTATTTTGCAGAAACTGTTACATTCTTCTCTGTTCAGTGTACAGTGACTGGAACTGCTCCGAATGAAACTGTTGACTGGTAACCGTTACGGGTCTTAATTATGTGTTTGAATTTTTTTTAAAACAACTCCAGCTACCTGCGATGCTTTTAATTTATATAACTTCAATCATTTTCTTTATTATTGTTTATCTTTTAAATCATCAATAGTTAAAACCCAAATCATGTATTTTATTAATTTTCATCGTTGTTAGAAGTTGTTTTTTACTTTCGCTTACCTATATATGAAATATATAGCAAGGGAAAGTATTGTGATCGTGAAAAATTTCGACTTTCGGTTTTCAATGGAAATACACGTTTTGGGGTCCCCTGAGTCCAAATAATCAAGTCCCGCGAAATGGTGTGTGTGTGTGCGCGTGTGTGTGAGTGCGTGCGTGCGTGCGTGCGTGTGTGTGTGTGTGTGTGTGTGTGTGTGTGTGTGTGTGTGTGTGTGTGTGTGTGTGTGTGTGTGTGTGTGTGTGTGTGTGTGTGTGTGTGTGTGTGTGTGTGTGTGTGTGTGTGTGTGTGTGTGTGTGTGTGTGTGTGACTTTACTTAATAAATTTTGTATCATTTTCACGTGTTTTTTTTATTTACTCAAAAACGGCAGTTACGATTTTGATAAACTCAGTATTTAATGTACTAATATGCCCGAGATATGACTGCAAAAATTTCATCAAAATTGATCAACCAGAGGGGGCACTCTACTTTATAAATTTTGTCTCATTTTCACGTGTCTTTTTTATTTACTCAAAAACGGCTCAAACGATTTTGATCAAAATGGGTATTTGATGTATGTATAAGCCCGCAATGTGACAGCAAAAATTTCATCAAAATTGGTCAAACGGAGGAGGTACTTTATTTAATGAATTTTGTCTTTTATGTTTTTTCCAATTTTCTCCAGAACGAATCAAACGATTTTGATTAAACTCTGTATTTGATGTATTTGTATGTCCGCGGTGTGACATTCAAAATTTCATAAAAATTGATCAATTAGAGGGGGCACTTTATATAATAAATTTTGTCTCATTTTCATGTGTTTTTTATTCACTCATAAACTGGGTATTTGATGTATTTATATGCCAAAGATGTGACAGCCAACATTTCATCAAAATTGGTCTAACAGAGGGGGCACTTTATTTCATAACTTTTTTTCCAATTTTTTTTGCTATTTACATTTTTCTTTTCCATTATTAAATTTTAATTGCTTGTATTTTATTTTTAGGAGAAGCAATTTATTTTCAGTTATTTTTAAATAATATTTTTTTTTGTGTGCAATTCTCTCATTTCAATTAAATCAACAATTCTTAAAATTTCACTATTCCTCTATTTTGTTTTTTTAAATTTATTTTCTTCATATAATTGAATAATATACTTTCCATCCATAATTAATTTTGCTATGTGCTCAAAATGCAAATTTTGAAATGGGGTCAGAGATTTATACCTGGTTATTTCTTATTTATGTAATACTCTCCCTGTTATACAATATGTTGAAAATTTCAAAAAACTTTCAAGATTAATAAAATTGTTCAACTTCTTCATTGAAGGATTCTAGGTGGTCGGTCTCTAGGTGAACTGTTATATTATTTTACTGGGAAACACCTTAAAATATCTCCCCACAGCAGACTCTAGGTCGTAGCAGACTGGTGCCACCAGTCTTACACCATTTTAGCCCTCAAGGGAAATGTGCTGCTAGGGGCATTTCATACACTGCCAATAAAGAATGTAAATAGTGCATACTTTTCTGTGGATCCATTTCAGTGTCAATTTCAGGGTCATTCTCTTCGGTCAATGGAGGATCAGCTAATCTAAGATCATATTTTCCTTCTTTACCCATCCTGTAAGAATTAGCAGAACCATTATCCCACTGAACACGAATCCAACCATCTTCTCCAAGTTCACCAATTATTCTTCCTTCTCCAGGAGGTGGACCATCCTAAAAATAATTATTCCTTTTTAAATAACATATAACAGAAAACGCATGGTGAAATTCTGATGGCTAACCATTTTTATCATTTGTACAAAGTAATTTCAGGGAAGTTATACAAATTCAACCTAAAAGAACAAATTATTCACCTGTAACATTTCAGAAATACGCTATGATGAAAAAGTATTGAAAATATGACTGCTGTTGGAAGTCATTTCTTCTACTCGAACTTCCTCTCAAACTCATTCCATAAATCAGAATAAATAAAAAAATAAGTTGTTCACAAGAAATGAAAATTCTTATACACACCATCGTAATACTTTGAAGGAATATTTGTGCCCAATTGAAATAAATTTGGTAGTGACAGCAAAAAGAGATTTTAAAAAATAGCATCTCAATAAAAATCGACTATCAAATGGCTGTTGCATAGGACTGCAAACATTAAAATCCATGCACAAGTGTTATTTTTACACGATAGAGAGATGAATCTAAATAAATGTAAAGTGGCCTTAGGATTCTTCAAAGGGACTAAAAAAGCCTGGGTTATACCTTTCTTTGGAGGGACGTAAATTCGTAGTCCCGAGCCTGTGCCATGTCAGATACTTGTTAAAGATCTCTATCATAATTAGTATGAAGTGGCATTATATAGATAAACAAAAATAAAATAAAATAAAATGAAATTAAAGCTTTGGAAAGTAAATAACAATAAAAAACAATAAACATTATTTCACTCAAGAGCCTCGTTAACAACTTCTGCAGGTCTTAAAAAGGCCACTAGAATAGACTAATGGTCTTAGGTTAGCATTAGTTGAATTTTCAGACCCCTATATTAGGAGATGCATTAGGAACTGTAGGGTTAAAATGAAACTAATTTTAAAAAAATAGTTAACCTGGTCTCCCCACTTCCAATCTGGCCCCCTTACAACCCTAGTTCCAATTGTTAGCAACGAAATTATATTTGTTCCTGCCATTGAATTCACATCATGTTTATGACTGAAATCCTTAGTATTATCTTCATATATAACATTAACATCATCAACAGTTTTTTCTTTTTCAGGAGATATATTATTATCTGAAACAAATGGTCTAGTTTAGATCAAATTAAATGGATATGTCGATTGAATGGAACTCAGCTAAACTTAATAAGTTTACCAAAATCCTTCAAAATAGTTTCTACAAGAGATAAAATCCCAGAATTAATCAAGAGGCTCAGTTCATTACCATCAAACTTTTCAGTAATCATGCCCAATGTAACAAGCACAAACCTAAATATAAAATAAAAATTTATGATTAGAAATATTTTTATTATATTTAAATTTTTAAAAGTCAAAAATATTAAATGGTACTTAATAATTAATAAAAAAATTAAACTCTTCAAGTTACATAAATTTCGATGATAATTATTTCTAACAAATAAATTTAATAAACTTCACCTTGTCCAGGAAAGTTTCCTTGTAGGAATCATATTATTCTTTATATAGGCTTTTGACCAAGGCCACCCAGGCTGAACTAATTCTCTTAAATAGTTAGCAGACCATTCAATAATATGACTTTTTGCTAAAAGAACTTCCAATTTCTGGTGCGGAGTCACCAGTTGAATGTCATCCATAGCATGTTTTGGTGTTTCTCTGTTTTAAAAAAAATTAATTAGAACATTGCTTCAAAACATTCATGAAAAATGCAGAAATTTAATAGCAAAATGTGACGTTGATAAGCATGTGTAATAATAAGGCAAGAGTAAGGAAAAGAATTGTGTAATTAAATGCTACTATTAACAACATAAAATAAATTACAAGGATTTATAAAGGATTAACCATACACCAAAAAGAACATAGATAATTGACCATTAGAGCCGAAATAAATACAACTTAGTGATCCAAGCTGATAAGATATACTATCCTACATCTTGAATCATAACATACCTTGCCAAATTCATTGTGTAATTTGGACCCAACCAGCCATTTAAAATATTATACTTTACAGAAGGTATAAGGAAATTTTTTGTTAACAAAACTAATATCATATCTAGTCCTTTTTTTCTAAGCTGTGCTCTTTCAACCTAAAACAGATAGATTGCAATGATTTGTTTAGCCAAGCAAACTAAATGGTTTGCTTTACATTAGCCACTCTATCGTAAATATTGCCAAAATATAGCCTTTCACTTACTTGAGAATACATCGCTTTTCTTAATGTTTCTATGTCTGTACCATCTTCTTGAGTTACAAAGTCAACAATGGAATTCATTAAATCAAGATCTACAGGCCCTCTAACAGGAATATTCCCATCATCTTCAAAAGAATATAAACTGTTATTCTTTTTTACAAAAAAATATATATAATATATATCAATTTAAAGTATTTATACCTGTTGAATATATGTCTCTATATTTGTGCTCTCTAGAATGTTTTTCAGGAATATTAGAAATAAATTTCTTGGATTTTGTTTCAGCTGACTGTGAGAGCAGAATAAACAAAGAATGAAATGAAATAAATGAAATAAACAAAGAATTATATTTCATAAACTAAAAATTTCATGCCTACAACATATATATAGCTTCCAATGAGAAGTATAAAAGGACATGCAGTTTGTTACTAGACTAAGCAACTCAAGAAAATATTTTATAAAAATTAAACTAGAATATCACCTTAGAAAATTTAGAAGAACCTATAGTAGATTGGTTATGCTTTAGGTCAGATATATACTTCTTAACTCTTCGTTTCCATGGAGGGTCAATAAATAGTAACTGCAGATTCTTAAGAGCATTAATTTCATGACTAGTAGCAGGTCTGACTTCAAATAAAAGAAATCTAAAAATCATATTAATTTTAGCCTCATGAGATAATAAATCAATAGTACACTACAGCTAATTAAGTAATAATAATTATTACTTATTATTATTATAGGGACCGGGATGGCCAAGTGGACAAAGGTGTTTGCAATGGGTAATCAAAGTTAAGCAACATCGATTGTGGTTAGTACTTAGATTGGTGACCGTAGATTGGTATTATTATAGGGACCGGGATGGCCAAGTGGACAAAGGTGTTTGCAATGGGTAATCAAAGTTAAGCAACGTCGATTGTGGTTAGTACTTAGATTGGTGACCGCTCCATTCGGGTGACCCGCCAATGAACGCCATGCAGTCCAAGCCTACTCCTACACTGGCCGGGCGTAAGAGTGATAGACCTTCCCCGTGTAATGTATCTAGAATCGTGGTGTGGTTTTCAAGGATGTCAGTAACTGCTTGGAGGTTTAGTTCAAAGACTGCAAGCTTCAGGAAAAGAAATAAAGGTCACCGGGGCCTGCTGACTCTGAGCTACCATAATCCTTGGATCTAGACCAGTTTGTCAAAGTGCTTGAACCTGAGAGAGCTGACACCATCGGTGGGAAGGACACTGCCAAATTAGCCTCAATGGGATTGGTTATGGAGGTATAGGCAGTCTGCCGCTGTACCATGATGATCATGGCTTGCAGCAACATGAGGTTTGGGCCACCACCTCCAGGCTATCTGTGCTTCCGCAAGCAACACAAATGTCTGTAAGAAGACCACACTCCATGGCTAAAGGTCTCACTAGTCCTAATGCGCCAACCGAAATAAAAAAATTAAAAAACTTATTATTATATTATTATAATATATCACTAACAATGTTTTAGCATAATTGGAACAAAATAAATAAATACTAATTAATTTAGTCCATAAAATATACAAAAACATTACACTAATTTACTAATTACTGAACATGAATGAAAAGCTGTCACTTTTTGTTGTAAGCATGCCTTACCTGAAATAAATATTGTACAACTGGAGTTAGTACAAGAAAAGGAATATTTCTGTACAGAATTGAAAACAGAAGTGAATAAAGTTCAAAATAGCAAATGGGATGACATTTGGGTGATTTTAATTTAATCAGAGCTGATGCAGTGTTTGGCAAACACAGAGAAGAAACCATTAACGCCAAATGTTTTATCAATTTCTGTATAGACTATGACCTTTTATGAGGAAATTCATTCTTCACGCATAAAATAATGTTTACTACCCAAGGAAGAAATACAAAAAAGTATAAGTTCAACACATTCAATGCCCACTAACAATAAGCATACATCCACGGGGGCCCAATGGTTTTTTTTTTATTCATTCTTGTAAATAACACTTTAATAAATCAAATCAATCATTATAACATCAATGCAAGTACCATTTACCATATTTTTACATACAACCCGCCAGGCGGGTTGTGGGCCGCCTAGTAACTCCTGACCCACCTAGCGGGTCGCGGGCCACGTACGTACCTTCGTATTTCTATAATGAAATCAGTTTTGGGGGCGTAATTTTTAATTAAATGTGAGAAATATCATTTCCTTTCAATAACCCAATTAATGTAAAATGCTTGTCAAATTTTTTTTTGTGGGAGGGGGTTCATATTTATTTTTTTTAGTTCTTTTTTATTATTATTTTACTGGGTGGTATGAAAAATTATTTCTAAATTACCTTTTTTTTTACTTTTTATAAATCCCACAGGGATTTATGGACAGATGAAGGGAAGAATTGAAGGAGGCTTTTGGAAGGTAGAGGAAAAATATTTAATAAAAAAATAAAATAAATTACATTCATTTTTATTAAATAAATAAATTACATGAATATATATAAATCATACACTAATTTTTTTTATTGAAAAACAAATTACAATACATACAATAAATATTTGTGAAAACAACGTTAGTATGAAAAAAAGTACATAAAGATAAATTTAAATCGTTCAAAAATTGAGAAACAAGTATGAGGTATGAGTCTTCCAATACATCAAATTTAATAAATAAAAAAAATCAACTTACTTGTAAAAGGGACTGGTAATTAAAGAAGCGTAGCACTACACAAAACACACTACCACGGATCAAAAAAAAAAAGTTTTCGAGAAACCAACCCTTTCAACACACAGCGACTACTCTGTGAGAGGCCTCACAGTAAAATGAATTAAAAACGAGAGGCCCCTGCTCATCCAGGTAGCCGGGAAGGCGAAGGGTAGGTGTACCCGCCTGGTGGGTCGTGGGCCACTGAGGTTAGGTCAGATGCACCCGCCT
Organism: Aelia acuminata; assembly: GCA_911387785.2. NCBI lineage: Eukaryota > Metazoa > Arthropoda > Insecta > Hemiptera > Pentatomidae > Aelia > Aelia acuminata. The sequence goes on from OU426982.1 coordinate 89,616,839, forward strand.
GGTGGGTCGTGGGCCACTGAGGTTAGGTCAGGTGCACCCGCCAGGTGGGTTGTGGGCACCGAACATTTTAAAGTAGAGTAATAAGTTTTTTAACAGATATAAAATTAATGTGAGGAACAGAAATAGGCTCTGATCATTCTACAACTAGTTGCTGACATGTAAGATGGAGAACTTTAGGTCAGAAAAAAACAGACACAAATGGTCTTAAAAGAACTGCGATATTCGGGAAGGCTTTGTCCAGGAAATTCCGAAACTTTCCAGTGGAAAGATAGGAAAAAATGCTAACTAATCAGGATTATAAAAGACACATGAAGCAGGCATTGGACAGGTGGAGACCACACTATTAAAGACATAAGACTAGTTAGAAGAGGAGCAGGCAGTGTTCAGACTACTATGGCAAGTCTTGACCATATCTTTGCATATTGATAATAAAAAAGGCATGTGAGAGAGACCAAAATATAGATAGATAGATAGATAGATAGATAAATAGCTTTATTAAATATAAATTTATAATTTCTTTCTTAGACAAAAATAAAAAAAATCTGGTGCGATGCGCGCAACACACAACTTTCACTTACCAACTTACTTACATTAGAAATCGACATGTTTTTTTAATTGCCATTTTTATAAATAATATAAAAAAGATGACTTGATTTTGATTAAACATGATTAATTTAATCAAAATCATTAAAGCCGTTTTTGAGATATTCCAAAAAAATGTAAAAATTGGATAAAAAAGTTATGAAATAAAGAGCCCCCTGCATTTGACCAATTTGATGAAATGTTGTCTGTCACATTGTGAGCATATACATACATCAAATATCCAGTCTGATAAAAATCATTACAGCCGCTGTTGAGTAAATAAAAAAAAACACGTGAACATAAGAAAAAGTTTATTAAATGAAGTACCCCCTCCGTTTCACCAATATTGATGAAATTTCGGCTGTCGCATCGCGGGCATGTTCATACATCAAATACCCAGTTTCATCAAAATCATCAAAGCCGTTTTTGAGAAAGAAAAAAAAAACGTAAACATTAGATAAAATTCTTTAAGTAAAGTCCCCCCTCCAGTTGATCAATTTTGATAAAATTTTTACAGTTGTATCTCGGACATATACATACATCATATACTCAGTTTGATCAAAATCGTTAAAGCCGTTTTTGAGTAAATAAAAAAAACACGTGAAAATGATACAAAATTTATTAAGTAAAGTCCCCCCTCCGGTTAATCAATTTTGATGAAATTTTTACAGTCATATCTCGGGCATATAAATAGATCAAATACTCAGTTTAATCAAAATCGTAAGAGCCGTTTTTGAGAAAATCGAAAAAAACGTAAAAAGTTATTAAATAAACTACCCCCTCCCTTTGAGCAATTTTGATGAAATTTTTGCTGTCACATCGCGGGCATATACATACACTAAATACCCAATTTCAGGTTACCACGGTTTATAGTTTTTGAGCTAGTCACACACACACACACAGACCATTTCGCGGGACTTGGTTATTTCGACTCAGGGGGTCCCAAAACGTGATTTCCGTTGAAAACCGGAAGTCGAAATTTTTCACGATCGCAATACTTCCACTTACTATATATTTCATATATAGGTAAGTGAAAGTAAAAATAAGCTTTTGTTGACATGGTTAATAAAAACAGTCTGCCAAGAGTTGTCTATTCATTTTTAAACATTTTTATATATATTTACAATTCATACACTGTTCATAATTTTTAACTTGTATTAAAATAAATATTTACAATTTTTACAATTTCTTCAAAGATTCTAAAAAAAATTATAATAATACAGAATAATAATAAAGAAAAAGAAGAGAATAAATGGAAGAGAGAAAAAAAAGCTTATAAAACAAATACCAAATAATAAACAATAATTATTTTCTATTTACTTTACTAATGTTGTTATTTATTATATTGTTGAATCAGGAATGATCTGTATTTATATGCTGTAATATGATATTGGTATAAGCTGTACCAGTCTTCCCCGTTCAATAATCCTATTAATTCGTTGGGACTTAATATTTTTTTTTTAAAATATTTTACTCTGTATTCTTGTAAAATAGGGCAAACGGCGACATAATGGTATAAATCCTCAATTTCGTTACGGTTACAAAGGGTACAAAATCTTAGCTCTTCCCGTCTCTTTACGTTATTATTGAGATGAACTAATTGTCCTCGTAATTTAAATATGATTTTGATAAAATTCATTTTATTTGCATCTGATAAGTAGTGCCTTTCACCCAAGTCAATATTTAGCTGCTTATACAGTCCATGGAAATTAGATAGTCTTGCTTTTTCCATCATGGCCTCCCTAAAATTATTTTTTAATACATTTACAATTAAAGGAACTGTTTGGTCTTCTGAATATTCTAATGGAACATTTATTTTATTACACAACTTTAAATATTCTTCGTGCCAAAAGATTTTCTTTTTTATTATATCTGTTGCTAAAATTTTTGGAAGCCTCGATTCTGGTAAAGAAAGCACCCTTTGGATATATTTTAGATGTAATTGAATAGTGTAAAAAAATATAGGAACAAAATTAGTTTCCAGATATAAAATATAGTGAGGTGAATTAACTGAAAGGGAAAATAATTTTTTAATAAAAAATATATTTAGTTTCTCTACTTCCTCTAAACTGTGATATCCCCAAACTTGGCAAGCGTAGCATATTATTGATCTTAGAGCAGCATTATAAACATCCAGTTTTTTTGACAGTGGTATTTCATTTTTAATTAACAGGTTGTTGTAAGTTGTATGTATAGCAAATTTTGATATATTTAACTTATCTAAGAAATGTTTTTTTAATGTACAAAGAGGGGTCAAACCTATTCCCAGATAATTATAATAATTAACTATTTCTAAATTGATTCCATCCATTTTCCATTTTTCATTTTTCCCTAATTTTCCCCCATTTCGGAATACCATGATTTTGGTTTTCTGCAGGTTGACAGTCAGATTCCAAAGATTACAATACATTAAGCAACGTATGCTTAATCCCCTGATCTTGATACCACCTCCAATAAAGTCGTAAAAATCATTAATAAAAAGTGAAAACAAAGCGGGTGAGAGCAAACAACCCTGCTTTAATCCAACAGATGTCGTAAAAAATCTTGTAACTCCGCCATTAGTCCAAACGCAAGACTCAGTACATTTGTATAAACCCTGGAGGGCATTTATAAATTTACTGGACATTCCTAACGTATATAATTTATAAAACAGAGCATTTCGGTCCGGTGAGTCAAAAGCTGCCTTAAAATCAATGAATAAACAATACAATTTATGTCGCTTCTTACTCGTTTGAATTTTAATAATGTTTAACAAATTAAAAATATTGTCAACCGTGGAATATCCCTTCCGAAACCCAGCCTGGCATTCTAGCAATATTTTATTTTCATCCATCCATTGTTCTAATCTTAATAACAACAATCCAGTGAATAACTTAGCTATACTGTCCGAAAAGGATATACCCCTATAATTACTGACTACATTTAAATCACCCTTTTTAAAAAGCGGAAAAATTATTGACTGAGCGAAGCTTTTTGGAATTTTAGAATTTTTATATATTAAATTAAAAAAATTTAAGAGACATTGCAAAAAAACATCTGGGCAACCCTTAAAAAACTCGTACGGAATTCTGTCATATCCTGGTGCCTTTCCATTTTTCGCTTTATGAATAATTCTTTTTAACTCTAATAATTCGAAGTCTCTATCTAGAGTGTGATTAACATTATTTGGCGGAGCAAACAGAATTTTCGGAGCTAAAATAGACGGATTTAATAAATTATTAAAGTATTCAACCCACTGTTCACTTCTCCACTCTCCGAACTTCCCATAAATTTCCTATTTTTTATCACATTGACCAGATCCCAGAACCCCTTTGAATCCTTAACAGACTTAAATTTATCAGTAATTCCCATATAAAACTCCCTTTTTTTAACTTTACATAGCTCCTTATATTCTTTATTACTGCTGACATAAAGTTTTCGAATGACCTCACACTTACTCTTCCTATACAAATTCAACAAGGCAAATATTTTCTTTCTTACTTTCCTACATTCATAATTAAACCATTTTTCCTTAAATTGATGTTCGTCGTTATCCCTCATACCGAATCTACCAAGAAAGGAAGCATTCTTAATAACCTCTATAAAATAATTAACTGCTTCTTGAGGCTCTTCCGGAACTTCAAAATTAATTGAACTTAGCTTAATTTTAAAATGTTTACAATCACTTTCAGTCCATTTCAGTTTGGGCAATATCGGCAGTGTTCCATCAATTTTTGATACTCCTACTTTCAGCAGTAATTGTAGGGGCATATGATCACTAAAAATTTCTGATTTAATTTGAAAATCTTTAATAAATCGTAGCAATCCAACGGAAACCGCGCAAAAGTCTATAACTGAACTCCCATTTGCCCCTATATATGTTAATTTGCCGTTTTGATCCCCACAAGTCCTTCCGTTCAAGATAATCAAATCCAAATCCGAGCATAATTCGAGGAAATAAATACCTTTGCTATTTGTCACAGTATCTTTTGATTTTCTCGATGAACAGATATTAAATTTATCAAACAATAATTCATCCGAAAGATTTTGATTTTCGCCGATTCTAACATTGCAGTCCCCAATCAAAACAATATTACTATAAAAACACATATCAAATAAATTTCTAATATTTTCAAAATCCTCTTTCCAATTTTCAATAGTAATATAAACCGGTAGTATACAAAAACTAATATCACTTCGTCGGTAAACAACTAAATTAATATTTTCGAACATTTCAAAATTAAACCCTTGAGGTAATAAATGCAATTTTATTCCAAATAAGGCTCCAACCCTAGCTCTACCGTACTTAGCCACCTTTGAAGCGCTTACCCGACACAATTCATATCCTTTGAAAAAAATTTCATAATTTTTAAAATCATCTTCAAGTAGAAATGTTTCAAACAGAAAAAAAATATCATATTTGTTAATAAAACTAAAAAAGTCTAACTTTTCTATTTTGTTTTTCATTCCCGCTATATTATAACTTAACAGTTTTATGTCACAATTATCAAAACTAATTAAATTTTTATTGAAACCTTGGCAGACGAACTCTCCTCAGGAATGTTTATTTACCGCTGACTGCTGTTTGTTGTCCTCTGCTAATCCTCTGCCACTTCGGAGCCGAGCCACCAGCTGCGATAATTCCACTCCAGTCAGTGTCTCAAGTGTGTGCACGGCCTCAGTGCCTTCGTGAAGCAAACCTTCTGTTTCAGACCACGTAAAGATTTTATCATTAAATAAGAGTATATCTCCCCTTACTTGAATTCCGATGTCCTTATTTCCTGCCTTATTCCTAATTTCTCTTCTTAATGACCGTAACTTCGATTGATTTACTCAAGTGCTCGGGGTCAAATCTCTATCAATGTTAATTCCCGTATTTTTTAGTTTCTTGCTGTTGTACAATATACTTCTCACATCACCCTTGGTTTGAAATTCCACCATTAGAGGCCTCTTTTTAAATTTTGGATATCCTAAAAAGTATGTTTCATTAATTTTTATATCTTCTACTCCCAACACATTTTTGTACAGATCTTTAACAGCAATCGGGGCTTCTTTGTCATTTTCAATATTTAATCCTTTAATTATTAAATTCTTTTGACGAAATTTATTTTCTAGATTTTCAATTTTTTGCTTGATTTCCGCATTTTCTCTTCGAACAATTATCATCTCCTCTTTGAGCCTTATATTTTCCTCGGCATAGTCTTTTATCTTTTTCTCCAGCTCAATTATATCCAATTTAGTGGCCAGATCATCGAACTTTTCATTTAACTTGCGATCCAGTAAATCAGAAATTTCACTTGAGAAGCTAGTTGAGGTGCCGTCCATTTTACGTGAATCAGACATCTTAAACTTTGATCTTTTTAACTCCTTTTCATGTATATTAAATTCTGGTGAAGATTTACTCCTAGGTCTTTTATGTTTTGGTGTAAAAAACTGTGTTATGGAGTTTTTTTCATCAATAGGCATTAATATTTAAAAGTATATTTCAAATATTGGTAGGTTACAAAATATTGCTCACCTTGGAATAGTCTAAAAAAGAATTTCTTGTTTAAACTAACTTATTGTCTTTCCAAATCAATTCTTAAAACCTCTAAAAACTAAATGAAGTTCACAAACAGTTTTTTGGGTAAATTTCTATACTTTAAAACCCTAAACACAAAGCACTTTCTGAAGCAGGACACAAATGCGACCGTTCTCTATGGCGGTTCAAAGACAACTCGAGAGAGACCAAAATATATGTTTAGCCTTTCTCAATTTAAGGGCCGCATTTGATTTAGTGCCAAGGAAAGAGATGTGGAGTATACTAAAACATAAGAGCATCCTAGGACACCTAATTTTAGCAATCCAATCAATCTATGAAGACTCTATTATGATTATAAAAAACTAGAAAATGGATGATACATGATTAATGGGGAACATTAAAAAAGTTTCAGTATGAACAAAGGGATCAAACAGGGTGATATCATAGCACTGTACTATTTAATAAATTAATGGACTTTATCTTAAAACTTTGGGTGGCGGGAAACTTTGGAGCCAGGGGACATTAATTAGCTTTTCCCGACCTGAAACAAACTGCAGCAAAATGATTTTTCGTATAGCATACATGACATTCCCTAATGTTGGCCAGACAACAAGCGGACTCTCCATGGACAAACAATGTTTTCCAGGTACCAGAAGTTTATCCAGGTTTTGGATACAGGAGGTTCTAACTTTATGAGTTGAGGCCTTATCAGGAGTCCATGAGGTTTCCAAGTATTCTTGGGCCTTATCGACTTAGGGTTAGGCTGCTATTAGAATTACCTATCCCTAATAGAAAATGGTCCCTGAGCCTTTCGTCCACTGAGAGGCCAAACTGACAGTGACCAGCCACTTAGCGAAGTTCACTAAAGTACTGGCAGAATGACTCACCCTCTCGTCGAAAGCGGCGGCCAAATGTGACTCGCTCACCCAACGTGCAGTATGAACCTTTGTAATGACCTGATAACATGCCCACTAATGCTGCATTAGACTGAGAGGTAACTTTAGAAGGCTTGAAATGGTCAGCTAATAATTTGAAAGGATCTGGTCCAATTTTTGACAATAATAGATTTATTTTACTGTCTTAGGATTGATGCCATATACATAGATATAGTTCAATTTCAAAATGCTAGATGTAATACTTCCATTCATCGTCATCAGGATTAAATGGCATAAAATTAAAGTTTACCTGAGTGGACACTGGCGAATGATCATTAATTGATTGACTAGTCGAAGGCTCATCACAATCGTCATTTTTGGTTGTCTTCAATTGCCTTCTTCTCATCCAGTCCGCAGCAACAAATGTAATGTAGCTGTTTGTAAATTACGAATGTAGGTTGAAATGTAAAAGAATATATTTTGTACATGAATGAACAATGATTCGTACACAACTGGGCTTTCTACAGATAAAACATGTGTGTAGCATTAATATAAAACAAATCGATCGTAGATCGATAGCATCACAGCTTTAATGTTTCTGATAAAAATTTGCTTGAAATAATTAAAATACTTGTCTATGTAAAATAAATTTTTAAGACTTTATTTGACCTATTCAGTTTAACTATAACTAAGGAGACTAGCTGCCTGAACAGAACAGTTCACAACAGTGACAAACGTATTAGAGCAGTGAGGGTGTAATCATCATTATGAACCCACCCATGTTAGGAAACACTTAAATGGTCGATGAGGCCTCTTTATGCTGAAAGGCACAAAGGAGGAAAAAACAATAAATATGAAAAAAATAGAGCCTGGACATTTCTCATTTTGATGATTTACAAGAAACATGGTATCTGTTCTCGATTTGATATTAAATATTATACTTGATCTGACAAACACTGAATTCACATGATTAATTTAAAGACCCGGAGACTGTATCAAGAGTATGTAATAAATAACTACGTACCTGCATTTATCCATCATTGGAGCACAAACCTCTTTGTAGGATCTATTCTGCTCTTGCCTCATTTTCACCAATTTCCATTTAGTTTGATGAATAGCTTTGGCTAATGCATTGAAACAAGAAGAATTTACCTGTCCTGAAAAAAATTACAGCTAACATAAATAGTTATGTTAATTTGTTTTGATAAAATAATATTATTTTATTCATCCCAATTAAATTATTAAAACTTCAAAATATAAATTAGACACATGTTGATTCACTTATTTACCAGAAGAAATATATCATTTAAAATCAACATTCAACCAAAAGCTTATTTTAATAAAATATAGAATTAAAATATTTATTCAATAAGAATTAAATATTAATATAAATAGATTTCTTCTCATGTCTCTAATAACATTCAATATTCTCTAAAAGACCATATATTATTTTTCATAGGGCTATCAGAGTTTCACTTAGCCTAAGGCTACCTTTAGTAAGAGGATACAAATTTTTTTGTTCTATTGTCAAACATGAGGGATAGGGCGATAGGACCGGGGGGGGGGGGATGGGGAGAGGAGAGATTTTTTCTAGTGTATATAATTTTTTTTTCTCAGAATTAAAATAATTTGTTATTAGTAAACAATATGATCACTGAAGATAGTAAAACAACAAGAAAGGTAAAAATTTAAAGGTAATATATAGGCAGAGGTTAGATGGTAAAATTAAATAAAACAATAAAACTGGATGATAATAAATTGAATATAAATGAAATTCAAAGAGAATGTATAATAAAGTAGGTGATGAATGAGGGATGGGTAAAATTTCAATGAAATAACTAATTGCTAAAATTAACTAAAAGCTCCTATAATATAATAACTAATATCTCCTATAAAAATAACTAATATCTTCTAAGAAGGTTAGTTCTTAAGAATGTTTAAAACAATGGTCCTCAAAACAATTTCGACATTTTCATTAAAATCCACAAATTTTTATTTTTGTTCAAATGATTCATTAAATTAAAAAATTAATTGCATAAAATAAAAAAATTGCATCCACTTTTTATTAGTATTATTTTTTCTTTGCAAAGAGCTTGGCTTCTCTAATAATTTTTCGCCACTCTCTTCTCTCCCAAGCAAGCATCCTCCATCTTCTTATGCCCATTCTCTTCAAAATGTCCTCCATCTGGTCAAGCCACCTGAGGAGTAGTGTTCCTCTACCAGTGGTCTACTACTATGGGCGATCTTCTAGCAGGCATTTGAGAATCGAGTCTTTGGGCATATGCGCCACATGCCCCAAATTTTATCCATTTTTACTTAAAAATTTAAAATAAACAATATGAAATGCCCAGATAATGATTGAGATTCATGAAAAAAATATTCAAAGGGAGTTCCATGGACTAACTATATAGAGAAGCCCATGATCCAGGCTATGGAAATACAATCTGATTTTTCCAAAAATCATATTAGTTAAACTAACACTGCTTGAAGTAAAAAAATATTTACGTACACGGTGGGATAAGTCAATATAATATTGCAATACTTATAATTGCAATAAAAATAGGAATTTATATTGTAAAGCGAAACACAAAACATATGATTGAAAAGGGTTCTACACTTTTTGTTGGAACAGTTACAAACTGTTCTAGTACCTGTTTGTGACTGATTGAGAATTTTCTACACTTGTCAGGAACATTCTAGACTGTTCTAATTCAGATTAAATAATGGGATAAGTCAGAAAAAATGATTGTTTTCTTTGTGTTTGAACTTTGCGTTGTAAGTCCTCTCTTATTTACATTCGGGAGCTAAGAATTGTGCCCCCCTCTATCCGGGCTCATTACTTCCTTAGCTTTCCTTTGTTCACAATGACACTAAAGTATGAAATTATCGTAATTATTGTAATATAATATTTATGTAGATACATTTGTACATATAAAACAAATACATATTAAATAAATATGTATTTATTTAATAATGTATGTATGTATTATGAAGAATACATTCATTTTAAATAAAAATCTGGTGCAATGTGCGCAACACACAACTTTCATTTACACACAACTTACTTTGATTAGAAATTGACATGTTTTATTAAATGCCATTTCATAATGTCACACATTTTTCCATATTCATTTACTTATTTTTATTTGAATTTGCTCTTTAAAGTAGACTAAATTTTTTTATTATTAAATAAAAGTTTTTTACTTGAGATAATTCGGCAATCATAATACTTCAAGTCGTCTGATTTTATTATTCTCCATGTAGCTGTTGAAAACTTCATGTAGTTACCATGAAACAAACAATTTCCATTAAATGAACAGAAAATCTTTAATTATAAACAATTGTCTGTCATTAAGGCGTACTTTGCACGGTGGGCTCAACGTATTTTATGAGTTGATGGAATATTTTTCTTTTTTTCTCCTATATATGTTTACTTGATTTTTTTCACATTTCAATTTAGTCATTTCTTATTTTTAGGCAAAACGAGAGACAGATAATTTCTCCATATGAACAAAAACAAAGGTACTTTATAGGAAAACAAAAAAGGCCCGTTCCCCGTTTAAGCCCCCTCAGAACATTTCAATAATCTAGTCTGTTCAGAAACACAGACCATTTCGCGGGACTTGGTTATTTGGCCGCAGGGAACTCAAAAATATGTATTTTTGTTGAAAACCAGAAGTCGAAATTTTTCACAATCGCAATACTTTCCCTTACTATAAATTTCATACATAGGTAAGTGAAAGTAAAAATAACTGGGACAATACATACATATGTATTATGAAAAATAATCATTATTTTTTTTTGCTTTTGAAGACTCTTTGAATGAGAGATTGGTGAAAAGGTGGTTACAAAAATTTAATGAAGGTGATTTCAGCCTTGAAAGGAAATCAGGATCAGAGCATGTTTCAGTAGTCCATTCGTCGTCCATTTCGTTCGTCCAGCATGTTTCAGATTTTGATATGGCGAATCGATGGAAATTATGGCTTAAACAATTTGAATGGTTCGCTGTAGCAACCAATTTATATAATAAAAGTAGCGAAAAACAGATCCCCACTTTTATGGCAGTCATAGGCGAGGACGCTACTTACATTCATGAATCTTTCGACGATGACGGAGAGTCTGACCTATGCCGTCCAATTGAAAAATTCAATGAATACTTTATTAATTGAAGCCGATCCTACGGAAAGCACTCTTGAGTTGTCAGCTGAACTTGGCCACTCACAATCTACTGTGACTGGTCACCTGAGAGAGTTAGGAAAAGACGTGCATGCCAAGAGGTTCCCCATATGCTTACACCCTGACAACATATGTTTATGATATTAACGTTTTAGACACTCACAAATGATTAATTAGAAGCGATATAATTGTTGATCAAATTAATAAAATTTTTATTTTTCTTAATAAATATTTCATTTAACTTGGCATGGTGCCGAAACCTACTCGTAGTAGGCGTCAGAAGTCACCGATAGCTAAAGAAGCAGCAGCTCAGCCTTTGGATGGAAAGAATACTATTCAAGTAGCTGCTGACCATGGCTCGGTAAGTCTGAAGCCTCCTAAACCTCTCATTATTAACAATGATTTTTATATGGCGAATCGATGGAAATTATGGCTTAAACAATTTAAATGGTTTGCTGTAGCAACCAATTTATATAATAAAAGTAGAGAAAAACAGATCGCCACTCTTATGGCAGTTATAGGCGAGGACACTACTTACATTCATGAATCTTTCGACGATGATGGAGAGTTTGACCTATGCCGTCTAAGGCCCGATGCACACGGACGACACTTTTCAGCAATGCGGACTATAAGCCAGGTCAGGGGTACCTGGAGTACATTGACCGACCGGATTTACCGTTATACTCCAGGTACCCCTGACCTGGCTTATAGTCCGCATCGCAGAAAAGTGTCGTCCGTGTGCATCGGGCCTAATCGAAAAATCCATAAATACCTTATTAACAAAGAAAATATTATATATGAATGGTTTCTTTTTAATAAATTGTTTCAAACAGAGGAGGAATCGTTTAACGACTTCCTTACAAGGATCAAACTCCAAGCCAATAAATGTTCGTATGGCCCGATGAAGGACATTCTAATCCGTGATAGGTTGGTGTATGGGATCAGGAACGCCGAAGTCTGTAAGCAACTCTTCCTAGAGGAGGCACTAACTCTCGAGAGAACCATCAAAATGTGTAAGTCGTCAGAGGAGGTAAGTAAACAGCTGTCCAGCATGTCCCTTGGCGAAAATTCCGTCAACAGTCTCCAGGGGGACACCTTTCAATGCTGGCGCTGCGGTACACGTCACCTTAGGAAGTCCTGTCCAGCTTTTAAGGTGAGGTGTGCCGCCTGCGGCAAGATGGGTCACCTACAGAAGGTCTGTCATTGTCAGGTAAATAAGAAGGTCAAGTCCCTGATGGCTGGCTCCCGCCAGGACGAGGTGGCAACTCTCGCTCGTCCCGCTGACCAATGGCTACATAACAGCTCTCTAGGTAATTTATGTACTTCTAAGAAAGAATGGATAAGGTACATAACCTTACCCAAAGGTAACAGGGTTCCATTTAAGTTAGATAAAGGAGCCCAGTGTAATGTTCTCAGCAAAGCTGTAGCCACTAGGAGCGGTCTAAATATAACAAAATCAGAAGTGGCATGCCTGATATATACTAACAATAAGTTACCTGTTTTGGGGGAATGCGTTGCCACAGTAACAACCAGGAAAGGTTTAAATCGTACAATTAAATTCATTGTTGTGAACAATGACTACCCGACTATTCTTGGTCGCGAAAGCTGTGAACAACTTTCATTAATTCAACGGATTGATGAAGTAAATCCCACATTGACCGAAGACAATTTATTCACCGAGAAAGGTTGTTTGAAAAATTACGAATACGATATCGATCTGGTAGAAAATCCATCTTTAAAAATATTTCCCGCTAGGCGTGTCCCCTATGCCTTACGCAATACTGCTAGAGTTGGAGTTCTCTGTGGACCTTGTGATCGTCTTCTCCCAGGATAGAATCCTTCAAGCAAGGAGACTCACCAACGAAGATGACGAGCAAGGAATGCTTCGAGAGACCATCATGAAAGGCTGGCCGGATGAGAAGTCTGAGCTGCCGGACTTCCTGAAAAAAATACTGGTCCTACCGCGACGAACTGGCGGTCCATGTGGGCATTGTCTTCAAGGGACAACGGCTTGTCGTCCCAATGCAACTTAGAAACCTCACCTTACGGCACATCCATCTCGGGCATAGAGGTGTACAGGCGTCCTTGCAGCTAGCTAGGGAACATGTATATTGGCCTAACATGACAGATGACATCACAAACTACGTCCGTAACTGAAGACCTTGTTCCCAGTTGCATAGGGACAACTGCGAAGAGACGTTACTCGCTACATCTGTACCGAATAGACCATGGAAAGAGGTGGGTACAGACATATGTCACTTGTTAGGAAAAGACTACTTAGTGATAGCCGATTCTTATTCAGGATTCTACGACTTCGTAGAAATTAAATCATCCTCATTTTTTAGTATAATATTCGAATTTAAAAAATGGTTCTCTGTACATGGGATTCCGTAAACTCTGCTATCAGATGGGGGCACACAATTAAACTCGCAGGAGTTTAAAAAGTTTGAAACTGAATGGAACATAAACCAGAGGATCTCCAGTCCACACTTTTCAAGGTCTAATGGACTAGCTGAACGTTATGTCCAAGAAGCCAAACTGCTTCTGAAAAAGTTTCTCCACGAAAAATCAGATCCTTATCTTACGCTCCTTCATCAAAGAAACAGTCCCTGCGGTGCACTCGGTTCTCCCACTCAGCGGCTGATGAGCAGAAGAACGAGAACACTGCTGCCATCCACCGAGGAAAATCTGATGCTGAAAGTAGTTAATGGTGTACCGGAACTTCTCCGGGAAACAAGGGACAAGGAGAAGCAGTATTGCAACAGAAGAAAGCGGCCATTACCCACATTCCAGCTCGGTGAGGAGGTGCTCTACAGGAGAGGTCCCAGGGACTGGCACCTTTCTACGGTCACCCAAGTAGGACCACAACCTCGATCATATATCATAACCTCTCAGGATGGTCACGTATACAGGAGGAACTCCTGGTTCCTGAAAAAGAAGTCCTGGCAGGATCAAGAGGAAAGTGAACCAAGAAAACCCGATCCTCGAAACGATGGGATCCCACCGCTGAGAAGGTCCACCCGTCAGACTATAAGACTAGACCGACTAGGCATTTAACTTTCAGAAAATGGAAGATGACAACATATATTTATGATATTAACATTTTAGAAACTCACAAATGATTAATTAGAAGCGATATAATTGTTGATCAAGTTAATAAAATTGTTAATTTTCTTAATAAATATTTCATTTAACTTGACACACCCCAACGTCGTATGGAAATTTGCGAGTTGCTTCTGTGAACGAAATCCGACTACTAATCTTTCATCAAAAGAATAGTCACATCTGATGAAAAGTGGGTGCATTGGCATAATCCTAAAACAACATGTCAATGGCTTGACCATGGTCAGGTAGGTCAACCGTTGCCAAGCAAGGGCAATTCGAATAAAAGACGATGTTGTCTGTATTTTGGAACTATGAAGGAGTCATACACTATGAGTTCATACCTGAAGGTCATTCTATAAATTCAGAGCTCTTTCCAACAACTGCAAAGAATTTACGATGTTTAGCTTCAGCGGTATACAGGTTTAGTCAACAGGAAGCAAGTCTTGTACCAACAAGATAATGACAGATCCCACACCTCTCACCTTACAAAAGAAAAACTAGCTAATTTGGATGAAATCAAAATTCTCCCTCACCCGACATATAGTCCAGACCTTGCACCATCAGATTACTACCTGCTCAAATCAATGGCTCATTTCTATCGTGGAAAAACATTCAACAACTTAAATGAAGTTGATGGGGGTTCATGAGTTCTTCGATTCAAAACCCAAAGAGTGATACCATAGAATTCTACTGCTGGCTTCCAGATAGCATCAAACCATAGAGCACAATGGTTTATATCTTGATTATAAAAAACCTTGAAAGTAGATGAAAAATAAATTATGATTTTTACCTAATTTTTTTTTGGCTCATCCCATTTTATGGAGCGATGGACTGGAGAGTTAGTCTTGCTCTGATGCTCAAATCATATGGTTATTTTTGTGTTACTGTGTCATTACAAGTTGATACTTTTTTAAACTTGTTAATTATTTAAGTTTGTTATTGTTTGTCAGCCATTGTGAATTTTATTTTTTACTTTCACTTACCTATATATGAAATATATAGTAAGGGAAAGTATTGCGATCGTGAAAAATTTCGACTTCCGGTTTTCAACGGAAATACACGTTTTGGGGTCCCCTGAGTCCAAATAACCAAGCCCCGCGGTGTCACCTGTGGTGTTGTGGTTAGTATGGCAACCTACAATACTAAAGGTCACGGGTTCGATTCCAGCGGTGGCCCTAGGTTTTTTTAATGGGAGTAAAAAATCCTTAGCTATGCCGTCCCTCGGATAGGACGTAAAATGGAGGTCCCGAGCCTGTACCATGTCAGGTACTCATTAAAGATCCCTATCCTAATTATATCTGGATAGGCAAAATTTAGGACTCCCACAATAGCATCGTCCGATTAGCATAAGTAGCACAAAAATAGACGTTAAAAAAATAAACAAAGTCCCGCGAAATGGTCTGTGTGTGTGTGTGTGTGTGTGTGTGTGTGTGTGTGTGTGTGTGTGTGTGTGTGTGTGTGTGTGCGCGCGCGCGTGCGTGGCTGTGTGAAATTGGGTATTTAGTGTATGTATATGCCCACGATGTGACTGCAAAAATCTCATCAAAATTGATCAACCGGAGGGGCCACTTCACTTAATAACTTTTGTATAATTTTCATGTGTTTTTTTTTTATTTACTCAAAAATGGCTTTCATGATTTTTATCAAATTCGTCATGTTTAATGATAATTAGGCGCTTTTTAATATCAGGTAAGCTTTATCATTATTAAAAGTTTTGAGGGATTTTAAATGGGGAAGGGGCCTTTTTTGTTTTCCTATAAAGTACCTGTGTTTTTGTATCTATGGAGAAATAACTGTCTCTCATTACGCCTAAAAATAAGAAATGGCTAAATATGAAATATGAAAAAATTCAAGTAAACATAAGAGGAGAAAAAAAGGAAAATATTCCGTCAACTCATAAAACACGTTGACCTCTCGCATGCGGAGTACGCCTTTAATGACAGACAATTGTTCATAATTAAAGCCGTTCTATTCATTTAATGGAAATTATTTATTTCATGGTGACTAAATGAAGTTTTCAACAACTACATAGAGAATTATAAAATCAGACGACTTGGAGTATTATGCTTGCATTGCCGAATTATCACAAGTAAAAGTTTTTATTTAATAATAAAAAAATAGTGTTTTTTATAGAGCAAATAAAAACGAATTTTTTTTTAAGACTTTTTTTATATACTTTTAACATAACTGTTTTAGTGCATGTTCCAGATTTTATGAGAACCTTCTTCGCTGGGACTAAATATAAAAAGCATTTGAGTAAGGGCTTAGTCTTGCTCTCTAAATCAAAGCATATGATTACTTTTGTGTCACAGTATTGTCAGTAGTAGTTACTTTTGGTAATGTTAATAATTTGAGTTTTTATTGTTTCTTTGGCGCTGTGAATCATAAGTTTCTTTTAATAAAAATTATTTAAACCCACATTAGTGTGACAATATGAAATTCAACAGAATTTTTTCAATGCAGTTAATCCATTGGTTCACAAGCTTCCAGATACCCTCAGAAAATGTTTTCAGCTCTGAAACAAGTCATGAATGCTCAAATTCCTTCCATAGTTCATAGAAAGTAAATTGATGGCCCCCATAACGCCTTGATCAGCAACATATGGATGATGCTCCATTAATTCAAAATTGAGCTTCTAGAGCAATTATGCCCATTTACATAGTACAACCTACTCTGCTGGAACACTTGGAAAGCTCAAGTTTAAAGTAATAGATCATCCTCAATATAGTCCTAATCTTACATCTCCAATTGTTTGGTCAACTCTAAAATGAATTAGGGAGCCATTGATTTACCTGGAATGAAGAACTGAAGGAAGCAGGGCATCCAAGGTTTATTTATCAGTAGAAAATTTCTTTTCTGAGGGCATTAGGAAGCTTGCACTGCATCTAAAAGCAAGAGCACCTTGGAAGGAAGTGAAATAAAATTCTACCTTTTTCTGAAGTAGTAAACAGCAAAGGATTTAGAGCAAGGTGTTTTATTAGAACAGCTAGTAAAAGCTTTGTGACTTCTTCAACTGGATGGTCATTGCTGAAATCACCATGGACTAAAAGGTTATGCTGTTTATAATGTCGGTCCAAAGAATTCATCAATGATGCCATTGCTTGTTCCTGAAAATGAAAGCCAATTATTTGAAAATTACAGTAATTTATCAATAGCAAATTTGAAAGCATTGATGATTAAAACTATCTATAAACAGCCAAATAACATATTTACTAAAAAAAAAAAACCTGTCTAATTTCAGATAAATTAAAGTGATAATTATAATTTAAATGAACTCACAAACTTTTAAACTAAGTAATGTATAAGATAAAATAAAAATTATATTTAATTTACCGATATTCCTAAATCATTATCTAAATGTAATGAGTGTGAGAGAGGGGAAGTTGGTTCAGTAGGGGTAGACCCCGTACTTCTAGCTTCACCCTTTTCTTCATAAGGATTAGGTGGCATAGCAACATGCAGGCCACCTCTTAAAAAATTTGAATTCGCCCAAGGTGCAAGCTCTTCTTCTGATACTTCAGTACTAACATAGAGGTAATGGGCATGTAGACCTAAAAGATAGCCTAAAGCTCTTTCAGCATCAAGTAATGAAGAGGTGCAGCTTCCACCATAAGAAGACTAAAACAAACACTTCTTTTTTTATAATATATTGTATAACAGTAAAAATTTTACTAAAATAATCACATATAGTTAGGCATACACGTTCAGGCTTGCCTGTTAATTACGACTGTTCAGGCGTAGCTGAAAGGCAGGACTGTAAGTTGGTGGCCTGTGGCTGACCAGTCAGTCATAATTGACAGGCAGATCTGAATGTGTATAGCTGGCTTAAGTAATGTCGTCTTTTTTTTTTTTTTTTTCTTCATTTATTTACCTAAAAGATTTTTTTTTTTTTTTTTTTTTTTTAATGGAAATTTACAACTCTATAATATCAATACATTTATTAAATTATATAAAAGTAAATTAATGACATGAAAAGGTATATGGAGAAATTACCCACTGGTAGGGCTCGAATCCTATAAAAATATAAATATAAAAACTAAGCAAGATTAATTTTTTTCCAACTGAAACATAAATTATACAGCCAAATAAGTATTGATTATATTTCTGTTTACATACTAAGATATCATCATCAGAATCTTCATAAACACCAACACAATACGCTTGCAAAAGATCCAATGGTAGCTGAGCAATATTTGTTTGTTTAAACCCAGAACTACCATCCACTATTAGTTTTTGCACTAATTCATTGCATGTTTCATCACACCTTAAAGAAGAAATAACTTTTAAAAATTAGTTGCTTTAAAATAATATCATAAAATGAATTCACTTAAAGCACACCTTAAGTCTTGGATATCATAGACCTTATTATTAATTAGAATCCACAACCCTCCATCTCTATTGTGATTTTCAAGATCAGCTTTTCGAATAAAAGGTAGTTCTTCTCCTGACTTAGATTTTGCTATTAAAAAAGTAAAGAACATTGTAAACCAGACAGAATTAAGTAAGTGATGTCTTTAACACATTGAGTGCGGGGCATTGATAGGATGGTAAGACTGGCTTATTCAACAGCCCCTGAAAGTTTGCTAGAGTGTTTAACGGTCCAAGCTTTTGTCGATGGCCTACGAGACTTGGAGCTTCAGAGGGCGGTGCGGCTTGCTTGTCCTAAATTGCTGCTGGATGCCCTCTAATGCGTTGGAGTATGAAGCGGCTACTCAGGTTTTTAGCGGCCATGCACAGTACCGACTGCAGCGAGGGGCAACAGGAATTGGCGACAACCTGGAGAAGGTGGTCTTAAAAGTTGTGAAGGCGCTCGATTCTCGGAGAATGAGACCCGTACGGTGTTGGGGCTATAGAGAACTCGGACACGTCAGGAGTGCCTGCAAGAAGCGGACAGCTTCTGACGCATCACAACCACAGGGTCTGTACAAGATATGCCATTTTAGTAGATACCAGTGCTACGAAGACTATCGTCTGATGGATTGGCAGGAAAAGGAGGTCGCCCTCCAGGTGGCGACTGAGGACCGCTACAGGAGGGTTCAACCTGTGCTTCGCACTCAGCTCTAGTTGCTGATAGAAGTGATTCTCGGCATGAACAAAATGAAATCATGTGGTTTCCAAATAGACCCAAAGCAGCAAGTCGTCAACATTAGGGGGAGGAACAGTTCATGCATAGTTGAGAATTGGCCAGCTTTGAAGTCACCTTAGTTGAAGATGTGGAACTTCCTGCTAGGTGTGAGACCATCGTAGCTGCTCGCCTCGACTCATCAACCAACCATTCGAATCACCCCGTCTTACTGGAGCCTAGAAATCATGACCAGGAGGTTGGGAAAGGTGCTTGTAATACCTTCTAATAAGGTTCCTATACCTCTTTGCAACATCAACGACTACTCACTTACTATCAAGAAGGGCACAAAGGTGGGGAGTTTGGAGCCTGTAACCTCCATGACACTTCATGCGTCTACGAAGGAGCAAACTACTACTACTACAAATTATTCACCTATAAAGCCCCAGTAAGGGTTGATGCATTGTCCTGGCTTGGGAAAAGCCTGTGTAAGATACAATGGATTAATGATCAGCTTAAGGACCTAACCGGGTTATTGCCAGGATAATGAAATTATTTTAAAAATAATGAAAGATGGAAAGATTTTGAAATAAATTGAAACATAATTTTGCATAGTGAATAATATAGGTAGTAATAATAATAATAATAATAATAATCTTTATTACGTTAAAGGTTTTATAGCACCTTGTAGCAAGGAGTTTGTTTTTTAAACAAATATACAAAACCATTTTTTTTTTTTTTTTTTATTCATAATAAAATACATGAATATCAATCAACATAGGTACAAAATTATATCTTAATTATATTATCAATAATATACCATTTCCTTATGATAATTTATCTAACTTTCACCAAAACAAAAATTAAACCTACAAAAATGACGGTAAAAATAGACAATTTAAAAAAAAAAAAAAAAAAAAATTTATGACATGTTACATGACTATCTCCTTTAATCAAACATTAAAAAACATTTTATTTTTAAACTTTCTACAATGAAAATAAAAATATCTTTAAGTTTATTATAGTCTGTGATTATTAGGATGGCCTGGAACATTTCTTTATTTGTTTTCTTAATGTTACAGTATTTTATAAGAAATTGGATTCTCAACGGATTTAAAATGGGACATGATGTGAAAAAGTGTTGAAAATTGTCTGGTTCTTTCTTGTTGCAAAGAGGACATAAGGATTTTGGGTCAAAATTATAGAGGATTGAGTTCATTACGAGTCTCTGAAATTCGGAACCAGCTAATCAATCGTACTTGTGAGATTAGTCTTATTTTATTTAGGTGGCATCGATATTTTACATAATCTTCACCTAAGGCAAGCGTTGATATGTTCCTATATATATCGCTAAATGAGGATTGAATTGATTTATCAATATCTTTGCTTAAAAGGTGGTTATCCATCGTTAGTACCAAATTTTTCATTTTTTTCAGAAAGACGTTTGTACCTTGAGCCTCCCATATTACCTTGGCTCATATCGAGAAAAGAGTATTTTTGACTTCAGTATAGCAGTTATATGGTATAGCCTTAATTTTTTCCCAACTCTCTCCGTCTTTTATAACATTGGAGTGGCAGTCTGCTTTCTGACATTGAGAGTACTTTGTGCCACCAGCTAAGCGTTCCTTTAAATATTTTTAAATGCAAAGGTCTACAGCCTGCTTCAGTTCTCAGGTAAGAACTTGGGGTGGTTTTTGGAAGCTGAAGTACCTTTTTCAAAAATTTTAATTGCACCTTTTCCAGAATGTCAGAATTGGGAAGACCCCAAACCTCACACCCGTACAAAAATGTGCCAGTTATTATGGAATCAAAGAGTTGAATTTTAGTTTGCCAGGAATCATTTTTACTTCAGCATAATATTGAGAAGACTTTTGATATTGCTATGTGGCTTTTTGAAACTGCTGCTTTGGTGGCCTGGTTGAATTTGGCAGATTTAGAAAACATGATCCCTAAGTAAGAATATTCCTTTACGAACATAATTTCCTCTCCATTTTAGAACAATTTTTTTTCATATTTCTCTTACCTATCCTACCTTTATGAACTGGAAGAACGACAGTCTTGTTTTTGTTGACCTGTAGAAAATTGTTAACGCAATATTTCTTTAGCAGATTCAGTTTAAACTGAGCATCCTGTATGGATGTTGCGAATATTGCTATATCATCAGCATACATTAGTAGTAAAACATGATGTAATGAATTTATATAAATGGCCTTCACCACCCTGGTCCATAAAAAATTGTATTAGGTCTCATATGTACAGAGCGAAGAGAGATGGGCTTAGTTTTTCCCCTTGCAAAACTCCCTCTGTAATAGGGTATTCTTTTGATTTGCTAGTCTTCCTCTATGAACATTTTAGCATTCTTATATAGTTCTTTTATTATCCTGATTATTTTTGAAGATATCCCCATGTTGTACATTTTTTCCCCATAATTTTCCGTGAGGTATAGTGTCGAAGGCTCGTTTCAGATCAACAAAAATAATGAAACAGTGCCTTTTATTATTTCTTAAATAAATGTTCATTGTGGAAGAAAGGAAGAACATACCATCAGTACAACCACGACCTGGCCTGAAGCCCATTTGTTCCTCAGGTAAAATTCCATTATTTTCAATCCAGTCAATGATTCTATTATGTATTAACCCTGTAAACATTTTGGTTAGAACATTAACAAGCGCAATAGGTCTGAAGTTTTCTGGAACAGAAGCATCTCCCTTCTTAAATAACAGTTTCATTTTCATTTTCACGAGTGACCATTTCTCAGGAACGTATTCTTCAGTAAAAATTGAATTGAAAAGGTGTTAACTGAAGTGGGGCTGATGGGCGTGGCCTGTTTTGTTATCAAACTTCCATCGCCTTTTTTTTCAGTTAAAAAGTGCCTTGATTGTATCTAAGCTAAGTAATTAATTTATTCTATTTTCATATAATAGATGCAATGACTTAAATCCAGCAATATTCCAAAAACAAATTTTTAAAATATTAGAACAATTATTCTTTTGAATATCGGAAACACTATAAACATTATATATTTTTTGTTTTGTTTAGATATTGTTTATTTACCGGTAGGTAGCCTGTTGATACTCCCTTGTTGACAGGAAGGTTATCATTATCCTGTGGCAATCATGGTTGTGTTGTCCCTGAAGTAAACACACCTTTCTTCCTCTGCTCTTTAGGGCTTTCGCTCTGTCTCTCTCGCTTACTTTTTCTTTTAGCGATTTTAAATTCATCATAAAGACTGAGTGGTTTAACACCTTGGTTGTTAAACCAATTAATTTGTCGCTTTCTTCAAATTCAGGTGAATCCGTGGCATATATCTTGTCAATGCGCGCAATTTCCTTTTTTTCTTTATTATTATTTTCAGAAAAAGATGGCCCGGTAGTTACAGGTGTACTGCTTCGATTTAGTTGAAGTGCTTCAAGCTCACTTTAATATTTATGTATGTTATCTATCTATATGTTATGTGAAGATTGTGCCATTTATTTTCAATTTATCTTGAATCAAAAAAGCATGGATATTTTGGTTTCTTGCTTGTTTAAAGTAAGAAAAGAGAATTTTTCTTTTTTATCTGACTTCTTTACTATAATCTTGTAATAAATCAATGTTTGTCCCTTTTAGCAATTGAGATGTTTTGAGAATTTGATATTTCATCGTTAAGGTACTGAGTTTTACGAGAATCGGTCTCAAATTAGAATTTTTTTGCCTAATAATTTAACAAAATCTAGGTCCCTGATATTGGCTTTGATTTTCAAAACATCTGTAAAAACTTTGAAGACCAATAATAAGAGATCATTTTCTGTATCTTCTGTTTGAACCTTAATGTTAAAAAGAATGATATTTCTTTATCTTTTTATCAACTCATACTTTTCTTCTAGTATTTTATGAAAATTATTACATTTCTGTTCTGTTTGTTGTATTGTTACCTGAACCTTATTGATATTTTTTTTTAATTACTCTGTGAAGGATTTAATTTCATCAATCTTTTTTTCTTTATTTAGAAGGCTTTCTTTAACTATTTTAATCTCACTTGAAACTAACTCTGCATTCGATGCAAAGGATATTTGGAAATTTGAGATACTTGAGTTAGTTTATTCAATTTGTCTTCCATAATTAGAATTGCCAATGAATTAGTGCAATTTTCTGAATTATTTTGTATACTTAATTTGTATATTGCTTTTGGTAATAGACCGGCGAAAACAAACAACAAAACTATTAATATGTGGTAAGTAAATGCTATACAGTTGGTTGTAGTTACAGGTTATGTGACTCACCAGTGACGTTAGGCACTAATATTTATTTCTTTACACTACCTAAAAGAATAATTTCTGGTGATGATATTTAATTCGCACCACAATTGTTCAAAGATATTTTTTCATACAGATGAACTATACTTCAAACTGGATCATTCTAAATACTTTTTAAGCTGATAAGCAACAATTGCACCACTTAAAAAACTACCAAAACGTTAAAGACACGTCCACACTAACAATGGCTGACTTCAAACTCCGAATTATATAGGTGTAAATAGGAGAATGTGGAATTTAATAAAATGAGAAATATTAAAACTATTTCATTTGTAATTAACTTACTTCGTTCTTGAGAATGTAGTTCATAAAATATTTTTAATTTATTTCTATACGATAATAATTTAATTTAAGTATGATATCTTTATTTAGTCGCCTGGAGTGGTACACCTAAGAGGAGTACCGTTCGCTCACATTTAAAAATTAATTAGTCTAGCTGTATGCATCCCACAATTGTCGGACATAGCTTAAAATTAAATTTGAACTGTTCTTATTCTTGAACTTTTATACTAACTAAGAAAAAAAATGGTTTTAATGTTGTTCCTTTCCTATTTTTTTGGCAAAATGAAAATAAAAAATGACATTTTTGAACATTAAAACCATTTTTTTTCTTTGTTAGGAGTGGAGGCAACCTCTGGTGTTTTTATGAAAAATTTCAAAGCAATATCTCTAAAAATAAGGACACAGGGATGAGAGAAACAAGAATTTCCATTAACATTTTTAAGTAAAGAAATTACCAAAAATAATTTATTGCGACTGTAGATTTATCTTTTGTATTTTATTTTTAGTACAGGCTAATAGAGAATCAAATTCTGCACATTATAAAATTACAAAAAAATAAAATGGAGTTTTTCAGGATTTTAACATGAAAATCGGGTAGATTTGGCAACTGCGCACGAGATCTAATGCCATGTCGACATGGAATGCACTATAGAACAATTTATTCCAACTGTTCCAACAACAAATCTAGAACTCTTTTCAATCACATGTTTTTCTTTGCTGTTTTTGAAGAGGAAATGGTTGGGGGTGCGGTCAACATTTGGATACCACCAGCCAAAAAGCACTGATCACCTAAAATTTGGGCCATAAAAATCATTAATAACTAAGTGCAAAACATTTTTTTTTTTTTTTGTATGCCTTTTTCGTGATAGTTTGTTAAAACTCAACTTTCGAAGCTAAAGAAATTTTTAAACCCGCACTCAATGTGCTTATGAATTTTAATAAATCAAATTAATGTTTGTAATATATACAGAAACTCTCTGGATTAATATCTAAGTTAATTATTTGAAAAACACATGGTGAAGTTTATGTTTGACTTGTTGGTAATAGTTTAGGTAAAAACATAATAAAGATATATGTTTTTGTATTGTTACTATCAAACAATCTTATAATGATTAACTAACAATTGTTTTCATAATGCAAAAAACAACCATACAAAATGCATTATTCTAAAGAATCAATCAATAATAAGAAATAAATACTGTAGAAATCAAGAAAGAAGAATCAGCTATCATTAAACTCTGAAAATAGTGATATACTGGATAAATGTAAAAAAGATTGTTAAGCTGCATTAACAAGTTAAAACTTTGTCAGTATTTAAGAAAGAATAGAGTACTTTTTTAAAAACATAAATATTATATTTTAAAAAAATTCTATATACAAACCAGGCATTCCTGACCATGCTATATCGTCTTCGTCTTCACTTTCCAAACATGGTATGTATCTATTAAAACTTTCTAATGAATCTAAGAGGGGTAAAAGCAAATGTAACCAATCCTCTAAATGCATCAATAAAGGGACTTCTTCATGAAGCATCACAAGGGAAAAAATAAGCTCAGGTACAAGAACATCTGAAAAATGAAGTATAAATTAGTTATTTTTAAGGAGAGACAAGTCTTCCATTATAACTGGTGCCACAGCAGCTAGATAATTTTTTCCATTAATTTTAAGTCACCATTAATAATTTTTTTTGCTCATGAATATTGTATGGAATTGAACTGAAACAGATATTTTTAAACTTAGAATAAATATATCTGAATGATGGAGTGTACAGGATTTCGTCTAGGTGGGGCCAAGCTGATAAAATTTTCATCTAGGAGGGCAGGCTGATAAAATTCTTATGAAAGGGGAAGGGGGTTGAGGTATTGTTCTGACTATGTAAGACTCAATTCATTTTTCAAAAATAAATTTTTTGGGGTGGCAGGATAGCTGAGTGGGCATACGTGTCATGAAATACTTGTTGCCTGACAACCAACATATTATTGGGAACCGGAAGATAGCCAGTTCAAAACCTGGAGCCATAGAACATTTAATAATATTCTGCATTAATCCCTCACCCTCTATCCTGGCCCAGGAAACCCCGTACAGCCTAAACAGCGAGGAAGGGGAAAAACTTTTATTGCATTAAAAATTAAAATATTTGTTTATATAATAATTAATATATAGTAAATGAATAAGAGTTTATTTAATTTGTAGTTTAGGTTATCATGCTTTATAGGAGGGTGAAGCTGCCCCTTACCAGCGGACGCCCATGAATGATAAAGTAATAACGAAGTTTAAGCTCTAAAGGACCAAATCTAAAATTTTAAATAAATAAAATGAATTTTAAGAATAATGAAAAAACAATCAATTTAATTATCAAATGATTTTCATATATGGTCAGTATAAACCCATAGTGAACTAACCGCCAAACCAATTCAATAAATTTGTTCAAGATACAAATAGGAGAATTAATTTTAGATTTATATAAGTTGATGTAAATAATTTAATGTTGTTAAATTAGAATATGAAATTAATTTACGATAGGTTAAATGATGGTCAGGATTTTCAGTTTACAATGATTTTATTATGGTAAGCCAACGTTTCGATCCAACTTGTGGATCTTCATCAGGGCTACTGAGTCCAGGTGGATACTCACAGTTAATTTAGTGTAATTTTTATTTAAATTAGCCAGAGTATTACTGTTTATTTATGGCATGTAAACAGCCCACTATGGTACTATCTGTCCCCACTCCCATACAGCCGTACAGGGCCATGCTTTATTAAGCCTCAAGCAGCCAAGGAGGGACTTACTTGTCGCTGAGCTGGAAACATGTTTTTTTTTTTTTTAAATACTTGATGACACCCAACTTGTCCTCATCAGGATCTTATGTTGCATTATTAGATGCGAGAATGGACTTTTTGAAGAGGGCAGGAGCTCTACTATTTCTAAGGTGAGAAATCTTTTTATACTCTTATTCAAGCCATCATGATCTATTTGTCTAGGCCACATTGGCTCATCTCAGGGTCAAGTAGCAGCCCATCGGTTCTACAATTTCCGAAAAAACAGGTTCCCATAGTGGATGAACTGTAGTATTTTTTTTTGTGAAAAGTTTAATTTTATAGTTATAGTTATAGTTACAACAAGAATATAATATTTTTATTTTATTTTTTCCAAACATAAAATAATTTAGTTAACAAGAAACTCAAAAGGATTTTTTTTTTTTTTAAATAGATTCTAGTAGATCTTTTCTTTATTATCTTTTTAAATACCTTAGGTGAATAATTTAATTTAATTACTTAAATGTTCATAATCAATTTTTTATTTATTTCATTTTATAAAACAATTTGTAGTTGGTTATTTCTCTTTCATTGTGATATGTGTTCAGTTCCCTTTTTTTTTTTCATTAAAGATTTTATAATATTTTTATGAAATAGTTCTTTTTTGTTTGTTGTTTGGCTTGCACATTTTTTTGGCGTAAACATAATTAAGTTGAGTCAGAGTAAAGGTTCCTCTGAACCTCTCGAATTCGATTTAATTTTTTTAATTTTTATCCTTTAAATTACCTACTGCTATTTTTTTTAATCATGCTTCTTCCTATTTGATTAATAATAAAGACAAAGTAAAATACATAATGTACTTCAAAAGCAATAGATGAAAACACAACCCTGTTTCACAAAATTCAACATTAACTTCAATTTTCTCAAAATAAAGTGTCTGGCTCTTAGTCCACTTTGGTGTTTTACCGGCCATATAACAATGAGATTATCAATAAATATAGGATCTGAGTTAATAAAAATATGCTTAAGTGCTAGTTCATCTCATTAAACATACCAATGCTACTTCCACGAATGATCGATGATACTAAATAAAAATATTTGTTTCCTTGAGCAGCTGTTTCAGTAGCAAGATTCATAGTACAAGTTACTTGCTTACTCAACTGTTCTACATATTTTTTTAATAATGCTTCAGCTCCAATTCGTGAATGTTCTGTAATATACAAAGTAAGTAAAAGAACTGTATATTAAACCTATCCTAAACAAATATATTAAAATTAATAAATGAAGTTGTCTGGATGACATGCAAATGAAATTTAATTTAAACAACCTTAATAAACAGAAAACAATATATTTGAACATTACTTCTTATTAGCCATGGGAGATAGATATAATTCATACTAAAAAGAATGATAATGAATTTAATAATAATTATATTGACACCACAAAATGCTACGTCTCTTTTTATATCTATCTCAGCGGGATCACTGAAGAGAAAGGATCGACACAGCTGGGATTGGCCCAACGATTAGCTCAATGTTAAGAGCGATGCATCAGTGATACAAAGATCCTGGCTGTGGTTGAATCTTTTCTCTTCCATTAAAATTATTTAAAAATTATAAACTAATTAATTTAAAATAAAAAAATTATTAAATTCCATCTACTGCCCCCTTCAGACCATATTTCGCAAGATTAGCTCAATACAATCCTCCCACCAACTCCTTGGTCTGTCCTAGGATGTTTGCCAGTTGGCACAGCGCTTTGAGAGATTCATTCACTAATAAGCAATTTCACAAGCCCATTTAAACCACTGTTAAATCTATAAACTACAACTCAATAATAATTACTGGGCCATCTTACACAATTAGGCATGGTGTAACCATCATCTTTCATATTTTCCACTAATTGCAAAATAGTAAATCGATGGTATATCTAATATTTCCAGGTTCAGAAATAATTGTGGGGTTGAATTGATTCCAAGAACCAAACAAGCCAAAAATCTCTCTCTCTCTCTCTCTCTCTCTTTTTTTTTTTTTTGTCCTTCTTTCCCCCTGCTGTACCTTAGGGCAACCCTATACCAGCGGTTCTTTCCAATTTCCTATAAGCAAGTAAAGTGCCGAAGTTAAAGGCTCGGTTACCAGGTTGGTATCCGAGCGGAAAGGCCTGCTCCCACGTTGGTCCAAATATATGAACCAAAGTGAGGCTTAATACAGTTTCTCATAATAAGTGGGCATAAATCTGCGATAAAACTAAACTAAAGGGCTGCTTGCAACTGGAGAGCTGTTCCCACCAAACAGGGCTGCAGTAGTTTCCTATTTCTATACAGTAATTTCCTAGTTCTATTTGTGTGGACGTAAATAAAATATAATTTACTTTTAACTTATTCACTAATAATATAATGAACACCTATTATAATAATTTTCTCTCTCTCTCTCTCTCTCTCTCTCTCTCTCTCTCTCTCTCTCTCTCTCTCTCTCTCTCTCTCTCACCTCTCTGAGGTGGATGACCTTATCTTTGATGAGATCACCGAAGATGATGTCGTTTGGAGCCTAAGACGAGTAAGGACTGGTGCAGCGGGGGAAGATGGACTGACTAAGACGATGATTGAGAGGTTGGGAGTCACCCATGTCCTGGTAGATATCCTAAATGCTTCCCTGCGACAATGTAGTTTCCCTGAAGCTTGGAAGCGCACCATCATCAGGCCCATTCCTAAGAAACCAAAGCCCAAGACTCTTTCTGAATACCGGCCTATTGCTCTCCTACCCGTACTGTCGAAGATCCTAGAGAGAATAGTAGAGAGGGATTTGAGAGGATTTTTAGAAAGCAATAGTCTTCTGTCTACACACCAATCAGGCTTTAGACAGGGGCGAAGCACATGCACAGCATTACATACGGTTTTGACCGATATTCGAGAAGCCATGGATAAACGTATGTTAACAATATTCGTTTCACTTGACTTCGAAAGGGCCTTCGACTCTGTCGATCATGAACTATTGTTAAGCAAACTCGGAAGCTTTGGTGTTGGGGAGCAGGTACTCCAGTGGCTAAGGTCATATCTGATGGGACGAAGGCAGCAGATAAGAACTTATAGTAGTCATTCTGGATGGCTGGACTGCATTACAGGCGTTCCTCAGGGATCTGTTCTTGGGCCGTTGCTTTTCTTGGGCTACATCGACGACATAGTTAAGTCCCTCAAGTACTCCAGGATCCACATGTTTGCAGACGATGTGGTTATTTGGGCTTCTAGTACACCAGAGGATGTAAATTCGACTATTGAGCGAATAAATGAAGACATCAGGGATCTTCAGCGGTGGGCCTTAACTAACAGACTTCGCCTCAATAGCGGTAAATCTCATTGGATGCTTGTCGGTAGCCCTAAGCTTATTGTTAAAGCTGAAAAGTATGCTTCGCTACGTCCACTGATGATTGTAGATCAGGTTCTACCCAGAACTGAAAAGATTAGATATCTAGGGCTGGTGGTGAATTGCTCAATGACATGGCGAGACCAGGCTAGCCTTGTTGTGGGCCGTGTTCACGGAGTACTGCACTCCCTCACGAGATGGAAACGCTTCTTATCAGTGGAAGCCAAGAAGAGGATAGTCTCAGCACTGATTCTCCCCATTGCTTGGTACTGCGACACTGTGTACTTAGACATTGCGAACTCGGAAGACGCCAGAATACAGAGAGCGCTCAACGCGGCAATACGTTTCATCTTTTGTATTAAAAGAGATGAACACATTAGTCCGTACATAAAAGAATTATTCTGATTGCGAGCTAAGGAGTATAGGAGGCTCAATCTGATGTGTGTCGCAAGAAGAATCCTTGACTCTGGAACTCCCGAAGACTTGCACAATCGTTTTAAAGTAGTAAATAGCGAGAGGCTGCAGGGCAGATTCCAGATACCGGCATGCAGGACAGAGATGATGAGGAACGCCTTCCACGTCGCGGCAGCGAGAGAGCTCAACAAGCTTCCGATAAGGGTGAGATCGGCGTCTTTCTTCCGCAAGGCTTGTCTCCGACGATTCTTGGACGCGGGCCAGTCGAGTGCACCTTAACATATCCCATCCATTTCCAATTACCCAATCCCCTTCCTTCAACCCCTTTTCCATTTGTATTCATCGTTCATTGATAATTATCACTATCATTATTTTTAAATTTTTTGTCTTTATGTTTATTTATTTTTTATTTTTTATTTTTATTATTATTTTTTATTTATTTTTTTTCATTTTACTTTTTTACTTTTAATGTTTTATATTTAAGTTTTTCCTTAAAAGTGTATTTTTACTTTACTCCCATATACATAAGGAAAAATGGGAAAAATGAAGAAGGGCAGTGAAAATGATATGTGTCCTTATTTTTGTGTTTATGATTTATTTATAAGCTCTCATCTTGATTTTACATTTTACTTTATCTTATTAAATGAATTATGTTTCATTCATTGCTATAGCCATATGCATATATTTGTCTGTAAGAAAGGGCCTAAGGCCCTAAGACAATAGAGAATCAATCAATCAATCAATCAATCTCTCTCTCTCTCTCTCTCTCTCTCTCTCTCTCTCTCTCTCTCTCTCTCTCTCTCTCTCTCTCTCTCTCTCTCTCTCTCTCTCTCTCTCTCTCTCTCTCTCTCTCTCTCTCTCTCTCTCTCTCTCTCTCTCTCTCTCTCTCTCTCTCTCTCTCTCTCTCCCCCCCCCTCATCCCCCCCCTCCATGAAAGTAAAAATGATTATTCTATTAAACATAGATATCTAAAAATGTTCATTCCACTAAGAATCAAACATCTCTAATAGAATTTAACCTTGGGCAACTCTTTGTTTTTTGCATTTTCTAGAGTATTAATTAACTTGAACTTGTTGGTTCTTGGGATCAATCCCTCAATTAAATAATGAAAAATAAAATTATTACCTGGTTTATCCTGGGAACTATGAGGATATATTTGAGCTATCAAAAGTCTTTGAAATTTCAGAAGAAGGTTAAGGCTTGGAGAAGTTTGATTATTATACCAAGTTTCACACCCCATTTTTGATAATTTTGTTTCTACTTGCCACAAACAGTTTCTAAAAATTAAGAGAAAAATAAATGGCCAATATTAATTAAATCCACTATTAATACGATCAGTGTCCACTATATTAAATTAATAAACAATAAAAAGAACTGTCAAAATGTTTGATTAAGCATAGCAGTTATAAAGCTTGATTTCCATAAAAGAAAAAAAGAAAATGTCACGATGCCATTGCACTTTATAAGCAACAAGCAAAGGACACGTGGGTACATTAACTACGATATACATATCATTGTTAGATTTCTCAAAGCATATAGGATTATTTTTAAATAATTTATTTTTTGAAGAGAAAAGATTTGGCTCCGCCGGGAGTCGAACCCGGGTCTCCTGCGTTACATGCGAGGATGCTAACAGGGGGAGTAGGTATCAGTGAAGAGGAAGGATTTGCTCTGCCTTGAGCCGAGCTCTGTGGTCTAGCGGTTAGCATCCTCGCATGTAACGCAGGAGACCCGGGTTCGACTCCCGGCGGAGCCAAATCTTTTCTCTTCAAAAAATAAATTATTTAAAAATAATTTAAAATTGGTAGTCAGCCACAATTTAAGATTGGATTAATTAAAATAATTTAAAAAAAAAATTGACTTATGTCAATAAATATCATAAATTGGACAAAATTTGTCCACCTCCCGCTACTACTCGCAAAACTTGTGAGATAGGGGGAGTAGGTATCAGTGAAGAGGAAGGATTTGCTCTGCCTTGAGCCGAGCTCTGTGGTGTAGCGGTTAGCATCCTCGCATGTAACGCAGGAGACCCGGGTTCGACTCCCGGCGGAGCCAAATCTTTTCTCTTCAAAAAAAAAAAAAAAACCTGTACCACTACAGCCCATAAAGGGTCTTGGGTGCAGTACTATGTAAGGAAGAGTACTGTTTCTTGGTCAGCGGTCGTGCAAGGAGGTGATTTGACCGTGATCACGCTCAACCGCCAGGTTCTTCCCCCTTAATTTTTCAATTAAGGGTACCCACTTTATAGAGGCTGGGTTTGCCCCAGGAGGGTCTCTCGGCCCACGAGACGAACTGTGGCGAATAATAAAGATATCATAAGCCATGCCAGATTCGAACTCGGGACCTTAAGCACAGCAGTCCACTGCCTTACCAGTAGGCTACCCCTCTCCCCCTTTTCTCTTCAAAAAATAAATTATTTAAAAATAATTTAAAATTGGTGGTCAGCCACAATTTAAGATTGGATTAATTAAAATAATTTAAAAAAAAAAAAAAAAAAAAAAAAAAAAAATTGACTTATGTCAATAAATATCATAAATTGGACAAAATTTGTCCACCTCCCGCTACTACTCGCAAAACTTGTGAGATAGGGGGAGTAGGTATCAGTGAAGAGGAAGGATTTGCTCTGCCTTGAGCCGAGCTCTGTGGTGTAGCGGTTAGCATCCTCGCATGTAACGCAGGAGACCCGGGTTCGACTCCCGGCGGAGCCAAATCTTTTCTCTTCAAAAAATAAATTATTTAAAAATAATTTAAAATTGGTGGTTAGCCACAATTTATGATTGGATTAATTAACATATAGGATTATATTACTTAAAATAACTTCAGTAAAAAAATATTCAAATTAGAGTTATTTTTATACTAAACTTGCAATGTTTGAAGGAAAAAAATATTTCCTTTGCAAGTTATTATTTTCTTGGGTTCTATAAATGGTGAAATCAAACACAGAGAATAAGAAACAGAAACCACTGAAACAGCAATTATGAGACCTATAAAGGTACTAGGGTACATTGATGGCGTATACCTCTTTGTATAGTAATTCCAATATGATGCCAAAAACTCTAAGAACCATAAATTCCAGTATAGTTGAATAGCTTCCTGAATTCCTGGGAGTCTTAGTCTTAACAGGTGGTACAGAGAAGTAATCCAAACAAAATACCAATAAAAAATAAACTTGCTGCAAGATACTAAACTAAATTATACAGACAGCCAGGCAATCCTACATATGGCTATAGCATCAATCCTTAAAATAAAAACTTCATATGGGAGAGCAAACAATCTGTCGCTTCTTTTTAGCATAAGGCTTGATGGTATTATAAAAGATTCAATTGTGATCTGCTTGGATTCTCAAAGTGCCCTTGAAAGTCTAAAAAATAATTTCCTAAAATTTAATATAAAGAAATTTACTTTTTTTAAAAACACGTTAGGTGGGAAATAGTCTATTGACAGAAATTATGTTCGAATCAAAAAATGAGCCCCCCCCCCAAAAAAAGTGTTATCTGTGCTTGTGTGTGTGTGGTTTTTGTGTTTGCATGTGCGTGGGTGTGTGTGAACACACTAGCTCAAAAACGATAAACATTATAAACTTGAAATTAGGTATTTGAGGTAGGTATATGCCCATGAAGTGACAGCAAAAGTTTCATTAAAGTCGAGTAAAGAAATTATTTGATAAATTTGTATCACATTTGCGATTTTCTCAAAAACAGCTCTACGATTTTGATTAAACTTGTCACATTTAATGATAATCAAATATTCTTTGGTATCAGGTAGGTTTTATCATCATAGAAATGTTTGATGGGGCCTAAATGGCAGAGGAAAATTATTTTCTTCCTAGATAATAACTTCGATTTTGTTTAAATTGAAAAATTTACTGTCTCATTATGCCTAACATGAGAATGGCTGAATATGAAAAAAATCGATAAACATATATAGGAAAAAATAAAATGTTTCGCCAAGATTGAAATTTCTATTTCCATTAATGAGTGAAGTAATTTATATTTATAATATACCTATATGTAAGCTGGTTGCAAACCATATGTTTTTGGAGGACTTATTCATTTGTATTGTTGCATTTTTATGGATTTTTTATCTGGATGTAACAATGAATAGACAATCAAGTAGTGTTTTTAGGTATTACAGTTTTTGTATTATTGATATGTATTATATTGTTATAGATTAGGTTTAATAAAATTGGTGTTTTTAGCATGAGATTAACTCAAATTTGTGACAAGATTAGAAATTGATTAACAATCCATTGTTACATCTAGATAGAAAATCTATAATAATGCAACAATACAAATGTGTTGTGGCCAACATGTAAATATTTTTATTAATGTACAAGGGAATAGCATCTGTACATTCAACAGAATTAGCCAAGTACACAAAAGGCCTATTAGTCGGGCACAATTGTCTAATTCTGGACAGTTCGGCCTTGGCACTTGGTACGGCAGTACGTACGCAAAGAATTCAAGATTTTTTCTGCTAATTATGCCTGCCCATATTGAACCATTGCAGAGCAGAATGTATGGAAACTTTTTTAGATCTGGCCAGATCAAAGGGTTGGTTTTTTTCAGCCAGCAATCTACATCAACCAGGAAAGAGTTAATTTTCTTCTCTAGTAATTAACAATAATATTCTTGTAAATACTAACCTCATTAATAATTATTTGCTATTATTTCTTAATATATTATATTATTATTTATATTTTGATACTCTTTTATATATTACTATTTTTTTCTATATTTCTATTTTTATTACACTTTAAATACTAGCTATTATAAATATTGTTCTGCGTTTTGGGCCGTGTTAAAACATTTTGTCCACGCTTGGTCATTCATTTAGTTTCATATTATTCCTTCTTGGTCTTGTCCAATTTTTCCCTTTTCTTTTAATATGGCAACCTCACAGGCCAAGCTTGTTGAAAAATTGTGGAGCAAAGTTGTCACGACTGCTCAGGAAAACAAGGCCATTTTAGATCAGGGTTGAGGCATCAAGACAGATAAATTTAAATTATTTTTGTTCAAGGGAATGTATTAAGAGTTGAAACTCCTTTATGATTCCTTTTGCGATGCATGGGATGAAAGAGCGTTTAGAGGAGACCTGTAGTACACTTGAAAAGACAGAAGCCACACTAAAGCAAACCATGAGGCGACACTACTTTGAGGCATGCTCCATTTACCAGGAATATATGAATCGAACTCCAATTCCCCACTCCACAGCCTCCACGACATTGACAAACACAGCTATGACATTGTCCCTCAATAAAAGTCGGACTGTGAGAGCTAGGCTGCCAAAAATTAATTTACCACACTTTAGTGAAAACCCTCTTGAATGGCCCTTGTTCCTAGACATAGAGGGCACTCATCAACTCATGAGGCATGAGGCTACACTTTCTAATATGGAAAAATTCCTCTTTCTTGTGTCATATCTTAGTGGCCCGGCTTGCTCTTTAATATCCAATGTAAGCTTGATAGAAGCCAACTATCAGCAGGCATGGAAATTATAATCAGAGCATTACAATAACAATCACAAGCTTGCACGTACTTACTTAAAGCAAGTGCTGGAATTTAAGTCATCACCTGGTAACTTGAGTAAGGTTATTATCAGTGTTATCGAGGCTATTGATTCTTTTAAGCAATTGCAAATAAAGGATCCTTGTGATTTCATTTTATCCTATCTACTATTACGTTGCCTGTATTCCGGTATCAACTCAATTTGCTGATATTGAATTCCCCTCATACCAGACTTTGGTTGACTTCAATAAAACTGAGTGGAAGTCTATGGATGTTCATTTTGAGGAGCTTCATCCTCAGTCTTCAAACAAGAAGAATTTTAATGTGAACAGGCTTATCCACGCTTTAAGGGTTCTTCCAGAAAAACTTTCTTCGTTGGAGATCCACTAAAACCACGGGCAAATGTTGAACCTGGTATTTCCCTAGAGGAAGTCTATCAGGAGAAGAAGTACTCCTTGGAACTGCGCTTATTCATGTTAAAGATTCCCAAGGAACATTTCAAACAGTCAAACAGAGCTGTGGCGGACAGCAGCAGTCAATTTTCCTTCATGACAAAAGATTGTGACAACCGACTTGGACTTCCAATATAACCTTCAGAACAATCTGTTTCTGGTGTTTGTCAAATTTCCGTACCAAATTCCCAAGGCCAAGTTAGCTGTACCCACAGATCTTCCATCACCTCATATAGTCCCAAGGAACTTTCAACTGAGGTCATAGTAGTTCCGCACATCACTAGCAATCTACCCAAATCACCTACTACCTAATCATTTTATAAAGGATTTGCTTTAGCTGATCCTCAGTATTTGAAACCAGAACCAATTGATGTTCTTTTAGGAGATGATTTATTTATTGACATTCTAACTGGCTAATCAATCATCAAAGTTCATCCTCAAATTCCCCGACTTCTTCCCACAATTTTCAGCTTTATTGTCACAGGTCCTCTAAATACTTTACGAAACCAATTTTTTTTTTTTGTTCGGTACCCCCACCTGGCCATGTGTGGCATACGGGGGTTACTCTATAGGTTTAACCAACCTATTCTAACCATGGTGGTAGGAAGGTCAAGATTTATTCCGTGGGGCCTCCAAAAAATAAAAGTCAATTCTCCCAGGGCAGATTCGAACCGCTGTCATTCGGCTTGAGCGTGCTACAGCGGGTAAAGCTCTAACACGCTAGGCTATCCTGACCCATTTGCGAAACCCATTTTCATAATACTCATAGCAGCCTTGATTCCGGGCGTTATATTGCACCGGTTAGTCTCCAGTTATTATTATGAAATATTAGTTTAGCCTGTTTTTTAATCAAATACAAATTTAATTATGAAATAACAAAGTTTTCCCACAAAACGTATTATTTTTATTTGTTTCTATCACCTTTTTTGATCCGGGATTTTGGACCGGCCAAACCAGAATGTATATTGGCAGGCCTAGTCTCCAGTCCCATTCTGAAGGCTCATGCTATCAAACATTAAAAGCTGGAACGCACAACTTATGAGTCAGAAATTATTTCTGAAGTCTCACGCGATCTAGTGATCAGCACTAGACTTACAAGCTCGAGTAAATCCACTAGATTGCGCAGCTATGTGATAAAACAGCGATGTCAGTACACTGGCACAGCACGCTCAGGGCACGGCTGGCCGGTGCCAGTACACTGGCACAGTGCGCTCGTGGCATGGCCGGCCTCAGCCAGTATACTGGCATTGCGCAGTCAAAGGGTTAATGACCGTCTTTTTATTGGTCCCAAGCTTCAGTTGGACATTCGGGACATTATTTCCAATTTCAGGGTACATTCTATAGTCTTCATGGCAATTTAATCAAGATGTACCACCAAATTTTGCTTTGTGATTCTGAAAGAAAATACCAGAAAATATCATTCTCTGGCGGTTTTATCCGTCAGATGCTGTTAAAGAGTACTAGTTGTGCACTATTACATATGGTGAAAGTTCTGCCCCTTATCTTGCCCAAAGAACTGTCAGACAGTTAGTGGAAGATGAAGGTGGACCATATCCCCTCGCTGCAAGAGCTCTCCTTGAGGATATTTACGTCGATGACGTGGTCACCGGAGCATCACCTGAAACGGAAGCTTCAGCCCCCCAGACTGAATTGATCGAACTATTGGGAAGGGGTTGCTTTGAACTTAGCAAATGGGGCAGCAACAGTCAAAACATACTCATCAAGTTTAATGAATCACAAAGGGAAGCAAATGTAGTCAGCCTCTCTTCTAAAGATGAACCCAAGTGGATTCCAAATAGAGATACCTTTACCTATGGAATCACCATTCCTCCTTTTCATCCGACTAAGCGAGCCATTAAACCAAGTGTTTATTGCAATTAAACACTCTCTATAAAATCAAGACATCATTAGATACAGTTTCATGTGTTTCAGCGATGTCTCGGAGCGAGGATACTCAGCCATCTTATATCTTTTAACCAAGTTGTCTACCCCACCTCAAAAGTGGAACGCATTTGTTGCCCATCGTGTTGTGGAAATCTTAGAAATCACTGACAGACCCAGTTGAACTATGTTAAATCTGCAGATAACCCAGCGGACTGTAACTTGAGAGGTCTCCTCCCTTCTGAGTTTGTGCATAATACATTGTGGTAGGCAGGACCACATTGGTCTATTTTGCCTAACGACCAATGTTCACAATCAGCTATCACGAGCAGTTCCCTTCCAGAGCTCAAGCAAACAACGAAGGTAGTCCTCACGGTGACCCAGACAGACAAGCCTTGGCTAATTCGATGGAGCGCTTTTCAAATACATAAAGCTACTTCACAGTATTTCCTATGCTTGGAGATTTATCCGACTGATTAAGAAACAGAATCCTTTGAAAAGCCTAATCACCCTTGCTGAGATTAAGGAATCCCTCAAAGTCTGCATCAGGCGTACCCCAACCACAAAGTGGATAAGAAGCAGTTGATCTCTTTCAGAGCATTTGTGGATAAAGACGGTTTTCTTAGGGTGGGCGGCCGCCTCCAGAACTCTATGTTACATTACGATGCCAAGCATCCAAATTATTCTTTCTGGAAAAAGTCATTTTGCCAAACTGTTGGTCGACCACTATCAAGAAAGTTATCTCCACATTGGACCTAGTGCATTACAGGCCATGTTTCTGTCAACGTATTGGATTGTATCCGGTAGGCAGCTCATTCGTCAACGTGTATTCAAGTGCCAACAGTGTAATAAAGAGAAGCAATCTCCACAGGCTCCGTTGAGGGGTAGTCTTCCCTCCTTTCGTTTGGAAAAAGGCACAGTATTTAATCGGTGTTGACTTTGGAAGCCCTTTCCAGATCAGAGAATCACTTTGGCGCAAAGCCGCATTGGGTAAGGATAACTCCATATTTAAGGGTTCACTACAAGATAATTCACCAGATTTTAAATCTATATTCGAAGTTTGGGTTTTTAACTATTCTAATGTGTATGTAACACCATCAATAATTGCCCTATTCCCTCTGTACTTGGCTGTCTTTCCATTCTCTCTTGCTTGTTTAATAAATGACCATAATTCTCTTCTTGTTGCTATTTCTTGTTTAGTATAATCCCAAGAAAATTTTAAATTTGATTTGGCTTGCCAAGATGCCCTTAGAACTTGCATTTCTCTTCTCATGGCTAAAAATTTTATAAGGATAGGTCTATTTTGCTTGGAGGGTGAGCCCAGCCTTGTAATAAGATCTATCTCGGAATGGCTTAAATTAACTTTTAATTCCTGGTTTATTTTATTTATTACAGTACTAGGCATGTGGTCGTTTCGTTCGGAATGGTTTCGAAATTAAATAATACTAAATTTTTTTCTTGGTCAGAGTGTTTTGGTTCTATTTGGTGATTTTTAGTTGAAATTTCATTTTCGAATGTGCTCTTTAAAGTATTGTGGGACTGTTCTAAAAGTTTAAGTTTTGTTTTCAACTCGTCCAATTCTGTTTTAAAACTTTTTAGTGATTCTCTCAGAAATCGTACCTCCTCGTTTCCTATTTTTACTTGTTCGTGAGTTTCTCGGAGGAGAGTCATCACATCTTTTAGAGATATTTCTGAATTCATTTTCAATTAATTAAATTATAATAACTAATCAGGGTAAAAATTGGCTGAATATATTAACACCTTAAATTAAATAATATGAGTAATAATATTGGTTCAATAATAATTACGTAGCCTACTGATATTGAAGAGGATATTTACTCCTG
Organism: Aelia acuminata; assembly: GCA_911387785.2. Lineage (NCBI taxonomy): Eukaryota > Metazoa > Arthropoda > Insecta > Hemiptera > Pentatomidae > Aelia > Aelia acuminata. The sequence continues at coordinate 89,656,930 of OU426982.1, forward strand.
GCCTGCTCAAGCCAGCAATCTTGATAACGGAGCAAGTCTAGATATTCGTCAAAAATTTGCACAGTAACTATGAGAAAACCTATCGTACAATTTTCACCAAACTTTACTAATCAAGTCACTTGCACTTAAAGTATCACCTTGTAAATTATCTTTAACGTAACTTCTATACTTCCTAACTTTGAATAGAGAAATTTAGAGGCGATGTCACTCTGACAATGGCCGGAACCGAACTCACCTATGACCAATTAAATTAAAATTTTAGGTTCGCAGAGTATTTCACCCAACACGTAAATATTTTAGTTAATGTACAAGGTAATAGCAGGTGTAAATTCAACAGTATTAGCCCAGTACACAAAAGGCGTATTAGTCGGGCACTATCGTCTAATTCCGGACAGTTCGGCCTAGGGACTTGGTATGGCACTACGTACACAATGAATTCAAGAGTTTTTTTCTGCTAATTATGCCTACCCATGTTAGGCCATTGCAGAGCACAGTGGTCCAAAAAAGCTGAAAATGGGAAAAAACCTAATACCTACTATAATTACTTTCTTAGCGGCCACCCGTGTATTGATTTTTTGAGGTGCCAAATCTAATGAAATCAAAATCAAAGCAATGGGACCACCACCAGATCAAGTCCAAATTTGAGGTCAAAAAGTCAAAAATATCAAAAATTCGTGTTTGGTATAGTCGTATATGTTTTTTAAGGTTCCGAATCTAATGAAATCAATATCAACATCAGATCAAGTTAAAATTTGACATGGAAAATAAAAAAATTTATGAAGTAAAGTCCTCCCTCCAATTGATCAATTTTGATAAAATTTTTGCTATCATATCTTTGGCATATTTACTTACTGCGTGGCGCTACGGTCCATTGAGGACCAAAGCCTCCTCCATTACTTTGTTCCACTCTGCTTTAACCATAGCCTTGTTGCGCCATCGTCTAACGTTAAGCTGGCGTAGGTCCTCTTCCACATCGTCCAGCCATCGTTTGCGAGGCTTACCTCTTCTTCGAGAACCTCCAGGGTGACCATACAACATTTGTTTGGGCAACCTCGAAGCATGCATCCTTTCCACATGTCCAAGCCATGTGCGACTATCTTTGGCATATAAATACATCAAATACCCAGTTTGATCAAAATCGTTAAAGCAGTTTTTGAGTAATTAAAAAAAACACGTGAAAATGATACGAAATTTATTAAGTAAAGTCCCCCCTCGGGTCAATCAATTTTGATGAAATTTTTACAGTCATATCTCGGGCATATACATACATCAAATACCCAGTTTAATCAAAATCGTTAAAGCAGTTTTTGAGTAAATAAAAAAAACACGTGAAAATGATACAAAATTTATTAAGTAAAGTCCCCCCTCCGGTTGATCAATTTTGATGAAATTTTTACAGTCATATCTCGGGCATATAAATACATCAAATACCAAGTTTGATCAAAATCGTTAAAGCAGATTTTGAGTAAATAAAAAAAACACGTGAAAATGATACGAAATTTATTAAGTAAAGTCCCCCCTACGGTCAATCAATTTTGATATAATTTTTAGTCATATCTCGGGCATATACATACATCAAATACCCAGTTTGATCAAAATCGTTAAAGCAGTTTTTGAGTAAATAAAAAAAACACGTGAAAATGATACAAACGTGAAAATCCTGAAAAGTTTAAAAAATGAAACTAAACATGTTTAGTCCATAACAGTGCACATATCGATGACACACTCTTGAAATATTGGGGAATATTATACTGTTAATCTTATACAGAGTAAAAAAAATTCTTTATGTTGGTAGAAAAGTACGATTTTTTCAATCATTAAAAAGTTCAATTTTACTTGTACACACACATTCTAATTTTGAACTAGTTAAAAAAATGTATTCTTACCATTGTTCTACAACTATCCAAGTATTCGAAAACTAAGAAAAAATTAGGTTTGGGCCACTTTCATTTATGGTTTTTTTTCCCTGGTTGGACCACTGTGCAGAGTAGCATGTATGGAACCTTTTATTGATCTGGCCAGATCAAAGAGTTAGTTTTTTCCAGCCAGCAATCTACATCTTCCAGGAAAGAGTTTTTTTCTTTAATTTAAAAGACTATTAACAACAGTTTAAATATTAAATTAATGAATTTGTTTATTTCCTTTTTTTGTTTTTTGTTACCTTTTAAATTCATTAAATGTTAAGGCTTTCTTTATTTATTTTTTTCACTTTATCAGCGTATGGAAGGCGGGCGGAATTGGTGGATTATTTTTGTTTTCTTTTGATCGCCCACCGCCGCCGCAAAATGAATAAGTCCTTTAAAAACATATGATTTGCAACCAGCTTATATATATATCGTTGGAAAGCTGAGAACTTCAGAAAGAATAATATTTAGTTGACATGTGAGAGATAGTCAACTGTAATTCTTTAGGATAGGTTGAATGATTGCCAGGATTTTCAGTTAAAACTTTTTTATTTCAAAAAGCCAACGTTTCGATCCAACTTGTGGATATTCATCAGGACTAAAAGAAAACAAACATATGAATATCTTCGCTAGAAGATGACAATTAAATTAAGTAATACTTTACAAAACTGATAATTATATAAAAGATGGTAAGCATTATACATGAATATTTAAATAAGTAGATGGTTAGCAAAATAACATAAAATCTGATATTTGCGTTCTGAGTAAAGAGTAATACAAAGACTGAAGGTAAAATAAGGTGAGAGGTAGTGGTAGGGGGCTAGTTTGCCAACTTCAAAGGTTTATTACGGGGAAACCAAATGCTTTTGAAGTTAAAGGCTACATGACATAGCAAGTATATGAAAATAAAATTCTAAAACTAACAAAATAGATGGTACTGTATACCTGTTATGTAAATATATCTAAACTTTATAAAAATATAAAGAAGGAAGTTATACAATAATAATACAGAGGTACATCAATAATGGCGGATAACTATGAAATCAAAACTAGGATTTGGGAAGATGTAAGTAAGTAAGTTGAGGATGCGGAAGATGTAAGAGTAAGTGGATGAAATTATCTCTTTATCTACTTTATGATTAACAATGTTATTTTTTTCCAGATGGATGAATATGAAAAAAAATTCACATTAAAAAAAACCCATTGGAAAAAAATAACATTGTTAATCATAAAGTAGATAAAGAGATAATTTCATCCACTTACTCTAACATCTTCTGAATCCTCAAATCCTAGTTTTGATTTAATAGGTATCCGCAATTATTGATGTACCTCTGTATTATTATTATTATCTTTATTATTGTATAACTTCCTTCTTTATATTTTTTTAATAGTTTATAAATATATTTACATAACAGCTTGTATACAATAGCATCTATTTTGTTAGTTTTAGAATTTTATTTCCATATACTTGCTATGTCATGTAGCCTTTCGCTTCAAAAGCGTTGGGTTTCCCCATAATAAACCTTTGAAGTTGGCAAACTAACCCCTACCACTACCTCTCACCTTATTTTACCTTCAGTCTTTGTATTACTCTGTACTCAGAAGGTAAATATCAGATTTTATGTTATTTTGCTAACCAGCTACTTCTTTAAATATTCATGTATAATGTTACCATCTTTTATATAATTATCAGTTTTGTAAAGTATTAATTTAATTGTCATCTTCTAGCATAGATATTCATATGTTTGTTTTCTTTTAGCCCTGATGAAGATCCAAAAGTTGGATCGAAACATTGGCTTTTAAAAATAAAAAAGTTATAACTGAAAATCCTGACAATCATTCAACCTAAATTATAATTTAGTTATAACATTATTTATAACAACTATAAATTTAGTTTATAGTAGTAAAATGTATATATGCACGAAACATTACATAAGGTACCCTTGTTCCGGCAACACGTTGAACACACTTACGTATGTGCAGCACATCTGTAGTGACAGAACCTTTCTCCAGGGCCACTCCTACATGTTATATCAATGAACTAAACTTTTTTTTTCTGTGTACCCTACACCTGGCCATGTGAGGTATATGAGGTAAGGGAGAGGGGGAAGTTTGTCGACATGAACAACTCAACCTGTTTTGAATATGGGTAAGGAGATTGATAGGCATACTATGTGAGTCTAACCACCTTCAGCAGATTCAAAGTGTTGTGTTCAAAGTGTGACACGAGAATGCTTAAGAGGGGTTTGCTCTCCCACACTAGGCCATCATGGCCCTTTCATAAATTAAACCAATTGATCAGCTCATATAGTTCAGAATGCCTCAGCACAGTTTACACTTACAGTGCATGGTTTTTTTAACCATACATTTCCCACAAATAACTCTATGATGATATCTATAGCAAATAATATCTCCACTAAAGTAAACTTCAGTAATAATTGTGCAAACTAACCTCAGTAGCTGTTTAACTAAATAAAAAAGAGGAACTGTAGTTAAATATTTCTCTTTAGAATTAGTTTCCAACGATGTGATCCCTTCTGTAAATTCAGTGTGTTCAGCTATAACAAAATTGGGAAGATATAATTTATTTAAAGGGAATTGGTGATGACAGTTAACTGCAATAGTAGATGTAATTAAAAATTAGCTCATAGGAATACATGAATGAAAGATTAGATGAGGAGATAATTACTTTTAATATATCAAACTGTATTCCAAAATATCCACACTAAATTAACATATTTTCAATTTTACTATAAGTAAGTTAGTGTAGTGGTAGTATTAGTAATGAAAAACAAAACCAATCAATTTTGTGGACATCATTGTTAAAAAACCATTAAAATATATTCGAAATTATATCTTCAGCAGAAAAGTTTAAATAATCAGAATATTTACCTCTAATGGCAGCATCTAATGAAATTTCCAAGCCACCATCTGCCATTAAACTTGATACTAATAAATCTGTCATAAAATGTTGGCCTTGGCTAACATTTGTATCATGCCAATCTAAAACAATTTAATAACAAATTAAATTAACAGAATTGTGGAGCTATTCTACGCTACAGTACCTCTAACAGAGCTACCATCTCTCTCACTTTTCTGAGTTCCTGCCATTAAATTGTGTAGTCTAGAATACGTTTGAGCAATGAAAGAAGGGTTCATACAATATCTAATTGTGAAAAGTGGAAACTTCATGGGAGATTCAGGAATCCAACATCAGGAAGTTGTACCCAGGTTAAAAGAACAGGTCAGCCTTCTGGGTAAGGATGTACCACCACACTTGACTGTCGTGTTTTCCCCCTTATTTAATTTTTTAATTAAGAATATTTAATAAAGTCTCCCAAGATCTCAAGTACGATCCACAGCATACCAAATATCCACTCTCAGAAGCAGGAAAGTCTCCCAAGATCTCAAGTACGATCCACAGTATACCAAATATCCACTCTCAGAAGCTGGAAAGTCTCCCAAGATCTTAAATATGATCCAATGCAGAATAGAATGGTACGCTGTCATAGTCAGATTTGATTTAAATAGCACACAGTAGATCAATGCCTTCAATGAGCTATGCTGCTCCCCAAGGAGATTAAAAAAAAAAAAAAAAAACTGTACCACTACAACCCATAAAGGGTCTTGTCTTGGGTGCAGTACTATGTAAGGAAGAGTACTGTTTCTTGGTCAGCGGTCGTGCAAGGAGGTGATTTGACCGTGATCACGCTCAACCGCCAGGTTCTTTCCCCTTAATTATTCAATTAAGGGTACCCACTTTATAGAGGCTGGGTTTGCCCCAGGAGGGTCTCTCGGCCCACGAGACGAACTGTGGCAAATAATAAAGATATCATAAGCCATGTCAGATTCGAACTCGGGACCTTAAGCACAGCAGTCCACTGCCTTACCAGTGGGCTACCCCGCTCCCTCAAGGAGATTAAACATTTAGTAAACATATGTTTAAAACAATCAGTATTTTTTTAATATTAGTTAGACAGCTTAAAATACAAGCGCCTAATAATTTACAGAGGAAGGCGGGCTCAGCATTAATGATTTAAATATGATCTAGGAAAATTTATATTTATATATATTATAAAATATTTTAAAAACCCTTATATTAATCTCTATATATATAAAAGTCTCGTGTCCCGATATTTGTCGGAGGTAAACTCAGAAACTACTCAACCGATTTTAATGAAATTTGGCTTATTGTGTCCAGTTTTGTCCAACTTAAAAGATGGGAGAGTTTTTATCGTGATTGTCGACCACAATATTTCTTTTATAGCGAATTATTGCAAATACTGGTGCAAATATATAGGTGGTTACGTGTTTAGATTTATTGACATGGCATCATGTGTTGATTTCATAACCTTTTTGTTTATAAGCATGCTTTTGTAATACAGGTTATAATTTTGTATTGTGTTATATGATTGCATTTATTTTTTCGTATATTAATATTTTCCACGGATCAACCTCCAGTTCCTGGAGAGAGCGTGAAATTCGGGGAATATTCCATCGAGAAGGTCAATGAATTCACATATCTCGGTTCGGTTGTCAATATCAGCAATGATGTCTCATCCAAGATTAAGAAGAGAATAACAGCTGCTAACAGATGTTACTTGGATTAAGGCCACAGCTCAGAAGCAACCTCATCACAAGGTCAACCAAAAAGCTTATCTATAAAACCCTTGTGTGGTCTATAATTCTTTTAAGAATATTATAGACCACGAACCATTGGTAGTTCCGCTGGTAATTATGGTAATGTGGACTGTATAATGGGGGAAAGATAGAAATGATTAAACCATTAACTGAATAAAATATGGGGTTATATTTGTGATATGAAAATATGACTGGAAATTAAATGGCCGAAAAGTTACCTACAGGTGGTTAGTTTAAATTTTGATTAATAATTTAATGATGACTTCTTCTTGCATTTAACGTAGGAATGATGAATTTAAGCGCTCTCCTACCTTGGTATTTGAAGTAGTTAAATAAAAGGGCTCTTCTTGTGCCTGTGAATAACTTGATCATTTTGGCTGGCAAGCATTCAGCTTCTCCGTCTTCATTCTCGGTCCCAAGGACCCACCAGGTTCTTCGAAACTTACTCCTTCATGATTTTAATATCCTAAATATGCTGCAATTAGTTTCCGCCACCATGCGGTCTTACTGCCCGTCTCTTCACGCACAGTGCGTCCCGTGAGACGTCAGTCAGCGCTGCCAACCCACTTTGCCAATTAATTTTATTATGATATAATGATATATATGATATATTACGTAAGCTAAGATTAATATATATAACTAAAATAGTTAATATAATAGATGATATTACATAAACTATATGATATATGATATAATATATAATATTAAATAAAGTAAGAGATAAAATCTCACATGTTTCGAGCTACTGGCTCGAACAACCCTCATACGCCTAGTATTGGGTTATGGATCTGAAGCATGGACCATGACAAGGAGCGATATGCAGGCGATCCTCACGTTTGAGAGACGTGTCCTCCGGAGTATCTATGAGGGAGTGCAGGAGGGCGGAGTCTGGAGACGGAGAACCAACAGAGAAGTGGCTCACCTTTACAAGGATGTGGATGCCGTGACCTTCATCAGGCTGGGTAGGCTCCACTGGCGGGCCATGTTATAAGAATGGAGGACTCTGCCATCCCCAAGAAGGTCCTAGGAGAGGTACTGCATGGGACGAGACGGCACGGAAGACCGAAGCTGAGGTGGTTGGACGGAGTGTCACACGATGCCAGAGAGCTCCTTGGATCTCGAAATTGGAAAGCAGCCGCACTTGACCGGAACAACTGGCGGAAACTGATTGAAGAGGCCTCGACTCGCTAGCGGGTTGTTGAGCAGAAGAAGAAGAAGAAGAATATATTCCACGGACAAATAGTAATAAAAATCTTCATATTTATTGTTAATTTTCATAAACCAATATATAAATCAAAAAAAGGTTACAATAAATTCTCAAAGGTGCAGGTATTTTTGCTTTCTTTTCATTTTTTAGTTGTATTTTATTCCAATCACTAGCGAAATGCTTTGCTGTGGCCCACTCTAATATCATATTTTAAAAAAGTAAATACATTTTAATAATTTAAAATAGGATATTATTTGGAATAATATTATATAAATGTAAAATTTAAAAATGTCAGCGAAGATTTATAATGCTTTCTTTAATCTAAAGTAGGTTATTATTTGGAATGATATTTTGGCGTAAATTTCATCACAATACATTTTTTTACTTATCTAAATGTTGATATTTTTACATATTATAATAATTACACTTCTACTGCACAGAAAAGAACTATGAGTATTCCATTTTATTTTTATTTCATTGTGATGACCCTCACATAATTATTTGTAGTTATATTATGATTTATTGTTTGAGGGCTATATATTCTGTATGTGTTATATTAATGGAATGATTCTATTTTATTGTAATAATTATTGTAATTAGGTGCCCAAATAAGTAAATGAAAATGTTAGTTTATATATATATATATATATATATATATATATATATATATATATATATATATATGTTAAATAATAACATTGGGCCAAACTTTGTACCCTAAGCCCTCCTTATCGCCCTAGTTCTGAGAAGGCCCCACTCTAGCCCCAGTCTTAACCTGTCTTAGAAGGGTCTTAGTTAGAATCTCAATGTAAATAGACACGTATTTGTTGCCTTGATCCCGGCCAACACCACTCCTTTATTCAGGCTTTTATTTTAACCCTTTGCACTCGAATCAGCGAATTTTTGTTGCGCGAATTAATAAATTAATCGGTGAAATATTGGGGCTAAATTATTTTTATTAAATATTAAGGGCTAGTTAATAATTAATTAAAATATGTATAGGGATTATTAGGGCGATTTTGCTGTAATTAAATGAGTAATTATAGTAACAATTATATTAAAAATAAAATGGCGGACGGATCTAATAAAATTACAATGGAGTACTAACTACAAGTACTGCCATCGCCTTCTCAGAACTAGGGCGATAAGGAGGGCTTAGGGTACAAAAATTGGCCCAATGTTGTAGAAGAATTCGATAATTTATAAAAAGAAATGGCCCGCAGCTTAATGAGTTTATTATTAGATCCAATGAATTCAAGGAACGTGCGGAAATTTTTGATTTAATATTAGGTGATAATGTTAAAAATTCAATAGGAGTGGGGAATAAAAATATTAACAGTAATTATAATAATTCGGAGAGAAAAAATAATAATTATGGCCAATGTACCTTAGAATTTTTAAGCGCGTCGGAAATAAATATGGACGATTTAGAAAATTTAATTAAAATCAATCACGGAGAAATAATTAACATAAATAACGCGTGAATAACTTATATGGAGAACGCCCCTGAAAATAATGAAAATTTAATTATTAATCCTATTAAGAATAATTATGAAAATTTAAACTGCCGCCCCACTGATAAAATTGAATTTAGAGATGAACAGGCCTGCCGACCTAGATATTCGATCGGAAATAATAAAGAGATGATTCATAGAAATAATCAGTATAAAGGTCTAGCCACACATGTCCGCACTGGATCCGCACCGCAGCAATAATATAGGTTATGTTCAGAATATTTTTAATTTAACTTACATACTACCTTTAGTTATGCCTAAAGTGGCTTGTGTTTGACATGTGTGGCCTGAACTTTAGGCTTACCTAAAGGTAATATGTAAGTTAAATTAAAAATATTCTGATCCGGTGTGGACATGTGTGGCCAGACCTTAGTGCCGATCTTTGCCCTAATCCCGACTACCAAGTACTAACAGAAAGGATTATCGTGTTTTCTTCGAAAAATAAAAACAATGGTCGCCGAAATAAATTAAATTTTTCGAACATAAGTATCAATCGTCGTAAATATAATAAATCTAAATGTCGAATTATTAATAATAGTAAGACGAAAAAATATTTTAGAAATAAAAATAATTCTGCAAATAAACTAGTGAGAAACTATAGTCGGGGCAATATAGTAAATTATCGGAAAGTAAAATATAAAAAGTTATTAGGTTCAGGTAGGAACGGCGATAAAGTGTTAATTAATTAAAAAATATGATTGACCGTGATATAAAGATAAAATACCGCGTGTGTGTTAAGGATTAAAATTAAAGGATTCATGAAAGTAATATTAATTGTTTATTATGTAAAATGACAAGTAATACGGTTAATTGGAAAAATATATATTGATAATAAATAATGAACGGCGATATTTGATATTGGTTATAATGTTGATTTAGTAAAAAAATTGTTATTATCGACAAAGAAAATATTGTTTAAAGTATTAATGGGGCCAAAGAATATAATTAATTGAATAGTATACATCAATTATCATCGAAAAATGTGTTAAATAAATTGTTTATGACGGCAGCAATAGATCTTCGACATTTTTGAATTATGATTCAACGGCGATTATTTTTTGGTAAAATGATGCGGGTATATTTTTAATAGTAAAATGAATGGCCGATTATTATAAATATATGTATATATATTGTCCTCGAAGTGATATAGAAATAATTTGACGCTGATTAAAAATTGTGTACCTATAATTTTAAAGATAATAAGGCTAATTGTATGGCTAATAATAATTGTGAACTGCGTGCTTATATTTTAATTGAATTATTTAATGGAAAATTATAATAATAAAAATTGTCTTGGCATATTTTTAATGATTGGGATTAAATTAATGATGAGATATCCTTATCCTTATATATATAAAAATCTCGTGTCCGGATGTTTGTCTCTCTATTTCTCAGAAACTACTCAACCGATTTTAATGAAATTTGGCTCAATGTATATAGTTCTGGCTAGTGGTGGGGTGTGACAGATATTTTCTGTCACTGCAGTGACCAGTGACTGCTCCTTAAAAGTCACAGTGACAAATACCAGTGACTTTGTCACTGTTGAAGGAATGACGTCACCAGTGAATGGTAACCTCGCAGTAAGGTTATAATTGGAGAGTTTTGGCATCAATCAATAAGATTCTCAAATTCTCATTAACTTATTAAAAAATGTTAACTTAGTATTTTATTAATATAATTAAACTGCACTGATAAACCAGTTTCCAAAATGCAAGGTCTAATACGAATAAAAACAAATCTGAATAATGGTTTAAGTTACATGAATTCATAAGTTTCCCACTGGTGTCCCCGCCCTTCTAGGGGCTTACGAAACAATGATTTGCTCTATCCGAAAATTTTTGATTTTAACCCCACAATGTTCCGTTATCGTAAAACGATTGATACTACATAAATTACTTATTGTATAAATATTACAAGTATTTATTTGATATCGAATATTTTCTTTATTTTATATTGAAAAAGGCACAATTTTACTTTGTGTATGACAGTTGTAAATATGTAAATGTATATTTTTTTAATATAAAAAATATAAATTATATTTGTTTTGAATAATCCTTGTTCTTAAAAAAATATTTTACACATTTGGTGGTAAAAACAAAATTAAAAAATGATTCAGTTATAATTGACCAAAACGTAAACAATCGAATTATAAATTTAGTAATAAAATGAAAATTTGGTTTGTTTAAATTGAAGATAAGAGAGTTGATGATTGATGATTATGCTTAAGTAAAAGTGAGTAGTGAATTTAGTTAGGAAAGATTAAAGATTGTGAGTAGTGAATTAAGTTTTTTTATTAAAGAGGGTTTGTTTTTTATGTGATCGGGAAGTTCCTCATATCGCTGAAAACATTAGGAGGAAGGGAGGTGTAGTGGGAGATCACCGGCGTCGGTCACAGTGAAGTCAACAGTGACCCAGGCATGGACAGTGATCGTCCAGTGACTGAAGTCACAGGGACGCCAGTCACTCCCCATTACAGTGACACAGGCATGGACAGTGATCGTCCAGTGACTGAAGTCACAGTGACAAAGTCACTGGGACGCCAGTCGCTCCCCACTACAGTGACCCAGGCATGGACAGTGATCGTCCAGTGACTGAAGTCACAGGGACGCCAGTCACTCCCCATTGAATGATTTTCTCTACCCGAAATTTTGTGCTTTTAACCCCAATGAAACTGTAAGAAGTTTATGATTAACTTATTTACAGTTTTAGAGCACATCATTTTTAAAACTTTTCTAACCTGAGGGGTGGGTCACAAATTTCGAAAAAAAAAAGATTAGTGGAATCAATTCAGGCAAATCAAGCTTAAAAATTTACTAGGATATTGGTATTTATGTATCACTTTATGAGTACCCCCCCCCTGAAAGGTGAGGATACTCATAAAGTATTACTACTTCTATATAAAATGAATTATATTTAGTCATATCCCAAGTCCACTAATTGAAGATGAATTGTATTTAAACATTTACATTAATTTACAACGTCATTATGTACTAATATGTATTTTAAATTAAGGCCTTTATTACTCATGAAATAAAAAAAAAAAAGTGCGCCCCCCTCAGGAAATTTCTGGATCCGCCACTGCTAGAAGATACATTGTAATGTTGCTATGTAGAGAGATATATAGAGGTTTTTCATTCAGCCATTACTATTTCTATTCTGTACTTATCATATTATTTAACATCTTTAGTTCTCTTATATTATGACCCAGGTCACTGACAAGTAGAGTCCCTGTGAATTCTTTGAGTGACAAATCTTCCAGAGACAGTGACAGAAGTCACAGTGACTTGTAAATTTTGGTCACAGTGACTACTGGTGACCGGTAAGTCACAGTGACAAAGTCACAGGGACGCCAGTCACTCCCCATTACAGTGACACAGGCATGGACAGTGATCGTCCAGTGACTGAAGTCACAGTGACAAAGTCACTGGGACGCCAGTCGCTCCCCACTACAGTGACCCAGGCATGGACAGTGATCGTCCAGTGACTGAAGTCACAGGGACGCCAGTCACTCCCCATTGAATGATTTTCTCTACCCGAAATTTTGTGCTTTTAACCCCAATGAAACTGTAAGAAGTTTATGATTAACTTATTTACAGTTTTAGAGCACATCATTTTTAAAACTTTTCTAACCTGAGGGGTGGGTCACAAATTTCGAAAAAAAAAAGATTAGTGGAATCAATTCAGGCAAATCAAGCTTAAAAATTTACTAGGATATTGGTATTTATGTATCACTTTATGAGTACCCCCCCCCTGAAAGGTGAGGATACTCATAAAGTATTACTACTTCTATATAAAATGAATTATATTTAGTCATATCCCAAGTCCACTAATTGAAGATGAATTGTATTTAAACATTTACATTAATTTACAACGTCATTATGTACTAATATGTATTTTAAATTAAGGCCTTTATTACTCATGAAATAAAAAAAAAAAAGTGCGCCCCCCTCAGGAAATTTCTGGATCCGCCACTGCTAGAAGATACATTGTAATGTTGCTATGTAGAGAGATATATAGAGGTTTTTCATTCAGCCATTACTATTTCTATTCTGTACTTATCATATTATTTAACATCTTTAGTTCTCTTATATTATGACCCAGGTCACTGACAAGTAGAGTCCCTGTGAATTCTTTGAGTGACAAATCTTCCAGAGACAGTGACAGAAGTCACAGTGACTTGTAAATTTTGGTCACAGTGACTACTGGTGACCGGTAAGTCACAGTGACAAAGTCACAGGTACGCCAGTCACTCCCCATCACTAGTTCTGGCCAACTTACCGGACCGGATAGTTTTTAACTTGATTAGTGATCAAAATAATTCTTATATAGCGAATTATTGCAAAAACAGTAGGTCGTGTTTCGATTTATTAACATGGCGTCATATGTCGATTTCATAATGTTTTTGTTTATAAGCATGCTATTGTAATACAGGTTATCATTATTATAATTTTGTATTGCGTTATGTGAGTGCAGTTATTTGTTCCTATATTATTATTTTCCACAGACAAATGGTAATACAAATCTTTGTATTTATTGTTAATTTTCATTAAAGATTAAATAAATCAAGAAAAGGTTACAATAAATTCACAAAAGTGTAGGTGCTTTTTCCTTTTCCTTTTTTATTTGTATTTAAATTAAATTACAAGCTAACCGCTGAAACACTTAGCTGTGGCCCACCCTGATATCAACTTTTAGTAAAGTAAATACATTTTAATAATTTAAATTAGGCTATTATTTGAAATAATACTCTATAAATGTTGTAACAGCACCTACTGTCATAGGGGTAACCTTACTTGGGGAGTCAGTGTTGCCAAAAATTAGTGAGACTATAGTGGCTACACTGCGGGTAACAGTCATAAAAACTCCCTGAGTGTGTTTTGATTAGGCATGATTAAAGAACTGCATAATTAAGACTTTAATATTATATTTTCAGTTGATTTATTTAACAGAAGTTTCCTTATTTTCATTATTCGTTTTGTTATTATTATTTAAATACAGTGTTTCTTTTATTTTACCAAACCTTTTTATCATTTTTATCCCGAGATCTAAAATGTAAAATTTAAAAAATGTCAGTGAAGATTTGTAATTCCTCCTTTATCAACAATAATTTAAAGTTGAGAAAATTTAATCCCAATCGAATAGAGGATGTTACTTCCTGTTCAGCAGAGTTGTAATTATCTTTAAATGTAAAATTTAAGAAATGTTAGCGAAGATTTTAATCCTTTCTTTAATTTAAAGTAGGCTATTATTGGGAATGATACAATTTTTTACTTATCTTTAAATGATTGTTGATTAAGAAAGGATTACAAATCGCGGCATTTTTTAAATTTTACATTTAATGATTATTACACCTCTACTGAACAGGAATAATTGTTATTTGGGTAACTTCAAGTTTCAGATTTATCCGCCATAAATATGAGAGTACTACTGCAAAATAATCCATCGGCAGATATATTTTTCAAACAATTGCTCTACGGTGAAATAGAGCTGCATCGAAATTCAAAATTTATCAAATTACCAGAAAATTTCTGAACTGTTGTAGAGACGAAAAATGAACTGTCTACGAAATATAAAGTGTCTTCCCTGATATTTTGAACAATTATTTGGACTATAATTGGCTGGGTAATCGTGCTATTTTGGCAGAAAAAAATGTTGACTTCGATGAAATAAAATTCCAAAATCAATTGACAATGTTCTAGATGTAAACGAAGCCGTTAATATCCCATCTGAATTTTTTAATTATCTGGATATACACCCAAACAATCTCCAGTTGAAGATTGGCTCACCGATCATTCTTCTTCGTAACTTAAATCCACCTCAATTGTGCAACGGTACACGTTTGGTCATTAAAAGGATCATAGGAAATGTTATTGAAGGAAAAATGTTGCCTGGAAGGTTTACAGGAGATATCGTCCTGTTGCCACCTATTCCCCTGGAACCGACAGAATTTTCAATAAAATTTAAAAGGCTTCAATATCCTATTCGTTTGGCTTTTGCCATGACCATAAACAAATCCCAAGGGTGAACAATGTCCACTTGGACTTTGAAAATCCGTGTTTTTCCCTTGGGCAATGGCATAACTCACTTGGGAAATGGGTATCGCCTGCTCACGTGTGTGGAAACCATCAAATCTTTGGTTTGTGTTAAAAAAAAAAACAGGTTAACCCAAAACATTTGAACAAATTAGTACTTGAATAAATAAAAATTCTTAATTGTATTATGTAAAAACTTCTTTAAGAAGAGATTTCTTATCACTCAAATATATTGCTAAATTAAAAGCTTCAACACATCACCCTCCTACCGAACACTTATTAGCCGAAGGGTTGGGAAATCGAGGTCTCAAAGAAATTGAGAAAAACGCCTATCAAAAGGACATATATGACGCGTTAACCAAGATTGGCATGACCCTGAGCAAAATTAAACCCGTTGTTAAACTAACAATACCAAGTTGAAATAGTGTTAGGCCAATAATCAATAGATCAATGGCTGAGGTTACCAAACCTTACTTCAGTCATCCTTTTTAAAATTAGTGGAAAAATATAGCCATTTCGAGTTAGTTTATACCGATCCATAAAAAAAGGGCGATAGTGTTGGCAGCTCTGTGAGTCGTAAACACAATCAGCTCTTTTTTAATCAAACTACATTGAAATATGAGATGTAAAAAATAAAAACTTTAACTTTCCTATATTCTTTACCAAATACTTTTAAATGGTGTAATGAATGCTCTATTCTCAATCACGTTGGATTTTGATTAGCTGAAAGGTTTTCATCTTTATCAATGAATATTGGTATCACTGTATTTGTTTAAAAATATTAGGATATAACTACTGAGCCACAGCAACGCGTGGCCGGGTCTGCTAGTATATACATATATGATCTTGGTAAAAAAAAAAAAATTAATATTGATGGCCTATCCTATCCATCCTTATGTCCTTTCCTGAGGCAGCATATTGTTTAAAGTAAAATTAAAATTTATTGTATAAACCTCAGTTGCTGAGATTACTTGTTATCTATAAAGAAGTGTTGACCTTGAACTTGGCCAGAGAGAGAGCTATACTAATAACTAATTTTGGCTCTATTATTGGATGGAATTTATTGAAGAAATTGAATGTTTCCTTATTTATAAAATGATACACAGAGATAAGTTTGGAATTAATTATTTTCATTAGAAATAATAATTGTGAATATGGCCTTTGTAAAATTTAATTGAATAATTTACATGTTATAATGAATATACCTATAATAATTAGAGGCCTATTTTGATATTCTATTCTGTATTGTGTATATAAAATGTATTGTAATTAATAATTTTTTTTTCAGAAAATTGAAAATCATTCAAGTTGTATACAACTTTATAACAATGAAATTAATATTGTTTTTTGAATTTTAGATTTGTTTGTATATTCTGAATTTGTATTTTTTTAAAAAGACATCACAACAAGAAGAATTTAATTTAATTATATATCCATTGAGAGAAGTATTTTTATATTTATTTTTGGTATTACTTCGGATGAGGAGCTCCAAGATGGCGGCCACTGTGAGTAAACAACAAGGTATTCCGATCACACCCTACACGATATCCACGATTCAGTTCGGGTTAACCGAGTGTTCCCGAGCAGATGTAGTCCAGATAACCAACTTCCCCGCTTCAATAATGGGAACAACCAACGTAATGTACAAATTAATGTTTCTTTAATATAATTAAAGTACAACAGATATCAGTAGAAGTACTATTTCAATATATGAAAATTTCCCATGATGGTTGCATAAAATTTTAAATTTTAAACTAAACAGACCATTTAACAATAAAATTTAATAGTTTGTTATGTAAATTTATTTGTTTGTTTTTTAAAAATATGTTATTGTAGTGTTTAAATGATTAAATGAGTTCAAGTTAAATGCACGTATAAATGGAAAAAGTACAAATAAATTAATATAAGAATCCGAGTATTCCTAACCACCAGATTATTATTTTTTTGTCATTTAAAGAAAAATGTATTTAAATAACAAAAAAGGAATAATTTAATCTTTTGTTTTGTAAATTTATTTGGTTGTTTTTTTTAAAATATGTTATTGCCCTGTTTAAATTATTAAATGGGATAGAGTTAAATGCACAAGGTACAAATACTTAATAATATAAGAATCCGAGCATTCTTAACCACAAGATTATTATTTTTTTGTATTTCAAGAAAAATGTATTTTAATTACCAAAAAGGATATTTTTAAAAATGATTTATTATGATTTTTAATGATATGTCTCCAAAGAAAAAAAGAACAAACTGTACATGATTTATTAGATTGAAGAAAGGGAGTAAAAGGTTTAAGAAATTGTATCTATTAAAATCAATTTAACTATAATTATCGGCTAACTGTATTATAATCCACTAAATAGAATTATTTTAATTAAATACGTTTCAACTAGCAATAATCGCACTTCAGTAGACCTTCATTGGTTACGATATTGCCTCTGCGCAATGTTAATTTAATTAAATGTTTATATTTGTTAATGTTATTCTGCCCTAACCCCTAACCCAGTCCTAAAAAGTTACCCATATATTTCAATCATTTTTCGATCAATACTTCCAAGTTTTGACGAGCTGTTGAAAATTCATTATATAAATATGCTATTTGGATATAGGTACAAACTGTGTAGTTGCATCAGACCTAACCTAATAAAAGTAAGCAACGAATGAATTCCCCTCCAAAAATGTGAATAAAGCCGACATCGGATCTCGGGAACTCTCGGTAACCCGAACTGAATCGTGAATATCATGTAGGGCGTGATCGGAATACCTTGTTGTTTACTAACGCCGACTGCCATCTTGGAGCTCCTCATTATTTTTCTCTCTCAGGAATTTTGATGTATTTTTATTTTTTTAAGAATTTTTATTTTTGAATGAATGATTTATGTCGTATACAAGTTTTATGTTTTTAAACCCTTTAATATGTTACATGTTGTATTATAATTTGTGGGATCTACCATAATGGGCAACTGAGCTTAAATGAATTGGCCATAGGTACTTCGAAGAACAATATATGATATAATATTGTTTGTTTAATATTTAATGTTAAGAAAATTGTATTAGAATAAAAAACAAAACAATAAAGGAAAACATATGTTAAAATTGTAAATAATTCAGTTTAAAATAAAGGCTTGTTCAAGACGGTCACAAAGTTTATTTTTTTCTTATTCGCTCTAATTAACCAGAGGTGGAGCGAACATTGGTCAAACCGGGCCGGATGATGAGCGAAAAAGAAAACGAAAACATGCGTTAGTTGAGGAGCAGGAAAATCCCGCTTTCAGATCACAGGGCGAGGGAAGAGGATGCCAGCCAGGGACCGCCTAGCGTGGTAAGTCGATGTAGCATGGAGAGAGGCTCAGCTACATCAGTGACCGGACCACGGCGAGGGGAACACGGCGTGTTCCCTTCGGTAAGAGACGAGGAAAGGCAGGGAAAGTCTACTTCTCGAACGCACGTAAGTAGAAATTCTCACAGGTCAGAAGATATTAAATCAGTCATCGAAGAGATGGAAGCTGATATAAGATATCAACAGCAGCTGAGAGAGTTGGAGCGCCAGGCAGAACAGAGGGAGTTGGAGCGAAGGAAAGAGGAACTGAGGCAGCTACACGAGCTTCAGAAGCTTCAAAGAGACCTGAAACGAGGTAGTCAGTCTGGTAAGTCTGTGGTAAGCTTATCATCTCATTCCTATATTAGCAGAGCTAATTCACCCGATCATAGAACCGCATCATGGGTCGAAAATCAAAATAAATTTTTGGGGGATAATTCTAAAAATAAATTTAGTATTTCAAAATACCACGTGCAAATAATTAATTCTTCTATTATTTCAGGGGCGGGTAAAAATGTTGAAAATAATTTATCATATGGTAATATGAGTCAAGATCAATGCCATAACCTTCCCATTCATAGCGATAATAAAAATATTATTACACCAGCTGGTTGGGATGCCTATTTTGCTCGAAAAGCAGCGAGTAAATCGCTTCCTTATTTTAATGGTGACCCCGCCGAATGGTTAAATTTTATTTCAGCCTACAAGAGAACTTTAGCAAGTTTTAATTATACTGACGAGGAAAATGTAATGAGATTAGGAAAAGCGTTGAAGGGTAAAGCTAGAGAGTCGGTTAAATCATTGCTTGCAGTGCCTAATGCATCAAGCGAAATTATTAGAATGCTCGAGTTACAGTTCGGCAGGCCTGTAGTAATAGTTAACAGCCTCATTGAAAAGGTTCACAAATTTCCTAAATTAACGGATGAAAATACACAAGGCATTATCGATTTTTGCATTAAAGTAAATAACCTAGTTGTTGCTATCGAATGTCTTGAATATGATATGTATCTTTCAAATTAGTTCAGGAAATAGTATACAAATTGAGTCCGGGACTCAAACTACAATGGGGAGAATTCGCGGCTATAGGTCTCGGGGGTGTCGCAGATTTACGTGACATTAATAAATGGCTATACAGCAAAGCTTTAGGTGCGGCACACGTTACAACATCTGTTAGTGTAAATAATTTTAGAAACAATAAGGTTAGTGATAAGCGTCAGGTTCATATTGTGAACGAGGTTAAAGGTAACTTAGCAACAGAGTGTTACTTCTGCAAAGATAACCATCTAATCAAAACCTGCCCAAAAATTAAATTTATGTCCGTTAGCGATCGTTTAGCTTGGGTTAAGGAAAATAATTTGTGTTTTTGTTGCTTTAAAAAGCATAGGGTCTCCAAATGCAAATTCCGTAGAAAGTGTGATGTAGACGGGTGTGTAGAATATGTACACGGCGTGTTCCCTTCGGTAAGAGACGAGGAAAGGCAGGGAAAGTCTACTTCTCGAACGCACGTAAGTAGAAATTCTCACAGGTCAGAAGATATTAAATCAGTCATCGAAGAGATGGAAGCTGATATAAGATATCAACAGCAGCTGAGAGAGTTGGAGCGCCAGGCAGAACAGAGGGAGTTGGAGCGAAGGAAAGAGGAACTGAGGCAGCTACACGAGCTTCAGAAGCTTCAAAGAGACCTGAAACGAGGTAGTCAGTCTGGTAAGTCTGTGGTAAGCTTATCATCTCATTCCTATATTAGCAGAGCTAATTCACCCGATCATAGAACCGCATCATGGGTCGAAAATCAAAATAAATTTTTGGGGGATAATTCTAAAAATAAATTTAGTATTTCAAAATACCACGTGCAAATAATTAATTCTTCTATTATTTCAGGGGCGGGTAAAAATGTTGAAAATAATTTATCATATGGTAATATGAGTCAAGATCAATGCCATAACCTTCCCATTCATAGCGATAATAAAAATATTATTACACCAGCTGGTTGGGATGCCTATTTTGCTCGAAAAGCAGCGAGTAAATCGCTTCCTTATTTTAATGGTGACCCCGCCGAATGGTTAAATTTTATTTCAGCCTACAAGAGAACTTTAGCAAGTTTTAATTATACTGACGAGGAAAATGTAATGAGATTAGGAAAAGCGTTGAAGGGTAAAGCTAGAGAGTCGGTTAAATCATTGCTTGCAGTGCCTAATGCATCAAGCGAAATTATTAGAATGCTCGAGTTACAGTTCGGCAGGCCTGTAGTAATAGTTAACAGCCTCATTGAAAAGGTTCACAAATTTCCTAAATTAACGGATGAAAATACACAAGGCATTATCGATTTTTGCATTAAAGTAAATAACCTAGTTGTTGCTATCGAATGTCTTGAATATGATATGTATCTTTCAAATTAGTTCAGGAAATAGTATACAAATTGAGTCCGGGACTCAAACTACAATGGGGAGAATTCGCGGCTATAGGTCTCGGGGGTGTCGCAGATTTACGTGACATTAATAAATGGCTATACAGCAAAGCTTTAGGTGCGGCACACGTTACAACATCTGTTAGTGTAAATAATTTTAGAAACAATAAGGTTAGTGATAAGCGTCAGGTTCATATTGTGAACGAGGTTAAAGGTAACTTAGCAACAGAGTGTTACTTCTGCAAAGATAACCATCTAATCAAAACCTGCCCAAAAATTAAATTTATGTCCGTTAGCGATCGTTTAGCTTGGGTTAAGGAAAATAATTTGTGTTTTTGTTGCTTTAAAAAGCATAGGGTCTCCAAATGCAAATTCCGTAGAAAGTGTGATGTAGACGGGTGTGTAGAATATCATCACAAGTTATTACACTTAGGTAAAACCGCGAGAATTAATACAATATTAGAAAATGAGGCAAATATTGTCGCACATAGCTCGAATAAAATATCTAAGGTTCTGCTGAAAATTCTTCCGGTTTACGTAAGAGGACCTAATGGGGAGGTAAGGCCCTCTTAGATGAAGGGGCCGACTGCAGCTTGATTGATAGGGATTTGGCTTTAGGTTTGGGTCTAAAAGGTGTAAGGGCACCACTGTGCATCCAATGGATTCGAGATGATATTCGTAGGGACGAAAACTCGGAAATAGTTACTCTTTCGGTGCGTGGTGTAGGCTTAAAGAGTAGAAAGTATGAATTGAATGGAGTACGTACGGTTGGCAGGCTTTCCTTACCAAGGCAATCAGTTAGTAGGGAGGAGCTATCAATCATATGGCCAAATATAAAAAATATTCCACTACACGATAACGAAGATGCTCCCAAGTTATTGATCAGGCAGGATAATTGGTCGGTCTTGGAACCATTGCGGGTCGTAAAACAGTCGTGGAACGGATTAGCGCTAAGTAAAACCAGGCTAGGTTGGGTGTTACATGGCCGAAAAGGAATATCTAAATCATCCGAAATAGTACGTCCATTACACATATGCCAAGTAGAGATTTCGGACGAATCTTTACATCTTATAGTTAAAGAACATTTTTCATTAGATTTTTTGGAAAATTCTAATCGGGAAAATTCTTTATCAGCCACTGAAAAGCGAGCCATAAATATTTTAGACAAAACCGTGAACTTCAATGATGGTATTTGACAGTAGTTTCATTTGTAACTGCAAAAGCTTGTGTAGCCCCACTAAAACAAATATCAGTCCCACGATTGGAACTTCAGGCAGCGGTCTTGGGCTGCTGCTTACTAAAATTTATCCGTAAAAGTTCTCTTTTATTTCATAAAATTTATTTTTGGAGCGATTCGAAAACAGTTCTACACTGGATTAGACACAGTGAGGCTAGGTATCGTATGTACGTAGCCCACAGATTAAGTGAAATAATAGAAAATTCGGAGGTCAGTCAGTGGAGGTGGGTTCCCAATCAGGAAAATCCTGCAGATGAAGGTACTAAGGGACAATTTAAAATGTCATCCCGTTGGCTTGAGGGGCCCAAATTCCTATGGTTTGGTGAGGAAAAATGGCCTAAGAGTAGGGATGATAGCTCTGATAATATAGAAATAGAGATATTGGAACAGATTAATTTAGTTACTATATGTCAAAATGATTCGAGTGCTGGCCTACCAAATATTCAGAGATTTTCGAAATTCTTGAGGCTCGTGCGTACCACGGCATGGCTAATTCGGTTCATAAGTAATAGTAAAAGCAATAGGGAACACAGAAGAGAAGCAACACAGAAGAGAAGCAGCCCTATCTGTGGGGGAACTGCATGAAGCCGAAGAAATGTGGTGGCGTCAAGTCCAGAAAGAACATTACGAACAGGAAATATCAGACCTCAAGAAAAGCAATCCAGTTAGTAGAAGCAGCAAATTGTACAGACTTTCGCTGCGTGTAGGAGGACGCATTGACAGGGTGAAAGAAGTTCAAAATGACACCAAACGGCCAGTAATTCTTGATCCACGAAGCAGATTTACTTTACTTCTGGTCGATTTTTATCACGAACTAGCTAGACACCAAGGTCAAGAATTTGTGGCTAATGAACTCCGACAAAAGTACTGAATCATGGGACTGCGACGAGCTGTTCGAAGCTCGTGGCACAGGTGTTTAATTTGTGCTAGGGAAAGAGCGAAACCATTCGAACAGCCAATGGCACCTTTACCTCAAGACCGACTCGATCATCACTCAAGACCCTTCACAAATGTCGGTCTCGATTACTTCGGACCTCTGTATGTGACAGTGAAGCGTACCACTGAGAAAAGGTATGGTGCAATATTTTCCTGTTTGACAACAAGAGCAGTGCATCTTGAACTAGTCAACAATTTGACCACTGACTGCACGCTGCTCGCTATAAAAAGAATGGCTAGTAGAAGAGGTTGCCCGGCACGTTTATGGTCGGACAACGGAACAAATTTCCGTGGAGCAGATAGGGTGATCAAGGAATGTTTAAGCAAATTCGATCAAAATAAGCTAGAAAACGAACTTTCAGCTAGGAACAGTCAGTGGAATTTTCTTCCACCAGCTGCACCTCATATGGGAGGACGCTGGGAACGTCTAACTAGGTCAGTGAAGAGAGCACTTCTAGTCACTCTCAAGTTAACGGCGCCAAGAGAAGATGTTCTTGCCACGCTGCTTACTGAGGCTGAGAATTTAGTAAACAGTCGTCCTTTGACGGTAGTTTCCGACGATCCAAATGATGAAGAGGCCCTGACACCGAATCACTTTCTGATTGGCACGAGTAGGGGGATTTCACCATGGACGAGACTCGACGACACGCTCAACCTTCGGAAAAGATGGCAGTTTGCCCAACATCTTTCCGATATGTTCTGGCGTCGATGGCTCAGGGAATATCTGCCTGGACTTGAGAAGCGAACAAGGTGGTTCAGGTGGGGATCATCAATTGAAGTCGGCCAGATCGTTTGTTTGGCTAACAACCACAAATCTAGAGGTCAATGGCTGTTAGGAAGGATCTTGGCGACCTACCCCGGAAAGGACGGCTTCACAAGAGTGGTAGATGTGAAGAAGAAGGAAGGAATCTTGAGAAGACCTATTACGGCCCTTCTCCCGCTTCTGCCACCAGTAAATGAGTAGCGACTCATACGAGACGCTACTGGGGAGGGAGAATGTTTGTTTAATTTTTAATGTTAAGAAAATTGTATTAGAATAAAAACAAAACAATAAAGGAAAACATATGTTAAAATTGTAAATAATTCAGTTTAAAATAAAGGCTTGTTGAAGACGGTCCCAAAGTTTATTTTTTTCTTATTCGCTCTAATTAACCAGAGGTGGAGCGAACAAATGGTATTTGAATAAAAGAATTTATGGGAATAATAAATTGATAAATATGAGTTGGTATAAAATATATTGGTATTTATTGTTAAGTATAATGGTATTATTATTACTGATGAAGACTATTAAGAATATTAATAATGATGTTTATTGATATTATTTAAAATGAATTATTGTTGGGATTATATTGATATTCATTGATTTATTTTGAGATGAAATTGATATGGTGATGAAATTATTTTTGACTGTGCATCAAATGTTATTTGCTATTGTAAATCAGAGAACAAGGTTAAGCGCTGCTCAAATTTTCAGATCCTGATAAAGAATGATCCAATAAACTATGCTTGCAGCCATGCATGCAGATATATTATCAGAGACCTTCTTTCAACTGTAAGGCTACAAGCACACTTGATCATCACCAACAGGTCATCATCGAATACATTCATCCATCCATCAAATTCATCGAGGACACCAACCCATCAACCAGCCATCGAGTCACTTATTCTTCGACCTACTTCTCATCGAAACTAAGCCAAGTATTGTAAAAGAACTTTTCATTGTATAAATTTTGGGAAAAAAAGTTAAGAAACTATTGTATAAATTTGAATTTGGGCTAAAAAGATTTTTTTAGGTGAGGTGAAATTTTAAAATATTGGAATGAATGGAAAATAATATATGACAATGTATTAAAAAAGAAAATGCAATACTTAATTTGGTTTACTCTTAACAAAATATGAGAGCTGCATAATGATTACTTATAATAAATGCTTATATGCGAATAACCTAATTTATGTGCAGTGGGTCTCTAATATTAAGATTAGATTTAAGACTAACTTAATATAAGATTTATGTGTTGTGTGCAATATGTATAATGGAATTCAATATGTTTGACTGCACATCACATAATACCTTCACAAAATGCCAATTTTTGCTGGGCAGAAATTTCGAAAGGTTAGCTTCCATTAAAAAGGGTCCCACCTCTCCGATGTGCTTTTATCCTGCATTTTGGCAATTGATATGACCTAGGGTCCTTTTAGAGTCATGGAAGGGGTATGTTGGATTCCTTGTCCAGTCCATATCCTTTGGTTCAAGACGACTGCATAAGTGGAGGTCCCACTTATCAGGTTATAATCTTGCAGCCATAGATCATTATCTAGGCGAAGGGATAAAAAAAACAAAAAACCCTCAATTGGCACACACACAAATATGAGGACAAATAATTAAACTTAATTTTGGAGAGATGATTCTATATACATGTTGTTATGTGTGTGTATAACATAGTATAAATTACAATAAGTATAAGACTATTTCACATCGGATTGTATCTGCCCTTATTTATAACTTATTACATTTGCTTCTTCATCATCATGAATTTTAAATTTAAATCATCAATTTTTTTTAATCGAGAGGGGTGGTAATGTGATGACCCACACATAATTATTTGTAATTATATTATGATTTATTGTATGAGGGCTATATATTCTGTATGTGTTATATTAATGTAATCATTCTATTTTAATGTAATAATTATTGTAATTAGGTGCCCAAATAAGTAAATGAATATGTTAGTTTATATAAATATGTTAAGTAATAACATTGGGCCAAACTTTGTACCCTAAGCCCTAGTTCTGAGAAGGCCACACTCTAGCCCCAGTCTTACCCAGTCTTAGTTAGAATCTCGATGTAGATAGACACGTATTTGTTGCCTTGCTCCCGGCCAACACCACTCCTTTATTCAGGCTTGTATTTTAATAATATTAGTTATATTTCTCTATATGTATATATGAATATGGTATTCACCAACAATAAATTACTTCCACTGTGTAAATTCTGTGTTTTTGCATATTATTAACCCTTTGCACTCGGCACCGTTTCGGACATTACCTACCGGCAACTCGACGCAACTTATTTGCGAAAACATAATATTAAAAGGTAAAATTTTAGAACCAAGTAAGGAATTGCAATGAAATTTGGGTTATATGTATTTGTAAACCTTCAAGAACACATAGTTACAAAAATAAAAAGTCAAATTATTTTTTTAATTTTATATTTTTTTTTTATAATTTTATATTAATTTCTAAAAATAAGTTTTTTATTTTACATTTTTTTTTTTTTATAATTTTTTATTCATTTCAAAATTTATTTGTTTTAATTATATATATATACATATATTTTTTATAATTTCATATTAATTTAAAAAAAAAATTTTTTTATTTTATATATTTTTTTTATTTCATATAAATTTCAAAATTTATTTTCTGCCCTGAAGGATCTAAGTGTTCACCATTTGATATATACCGGACTAATCTCAAACCCAGTAAAAAAATGTACAACGCGTGCACAATATAAGGTAAAATATCATAAATAGTATTGGCGCTTCTCGGGCACCGTTCGAGTTGCAGTAATAAATAGGATGGCGCCTGAGAGGCGTCGTTTGAGTGCAAAGGTTTAAAATACAAGCCTGAATAAAGGAGTGGTGTTGGCCGGGAGCAAGGCAACAAATACGTGTCTATCTACATTGAGATTCTAACTAAGACCCTTCTAAGACTGGGTAAGACTGGGGCTAGAGTGGGGCCTTCTCAGAAGGGAGATAAGGAGGGCTTAGAGTACAAAGTTTGGCCCAATGTTATTACTTAACATATTTATATAAACTAACATATTCATTTACTTATTTGGGTACCTAATTACAATAATATAGAATCATTTGATTAATATAACACATACAGAATATATAGGCCTCATACAATAAATCATAACATAATTACAAATAATTATGTGTGGGTCATCACACCATTTTATTTGTATTATATTCCAATTATTAGCTAAACCCTGAAACGCTTTGCTGTGGCTCATAGTTCCTTCCTGTGCATTATAAGAGTAATTATTATATGTAAAAATATCAACTTTTAGATAAGTAAATAAATGTATTCTGGTGAAATTCATCCCTAAATATCATTCCAAATAATTGTCTACTTTAAATCAAAGAAGATATTACAAATCTTCGCTAACATTTTTTAAATTTTACACTTTTTTTTTTTTTTTTTTTTTTACGTCTGTTTACAACATTAAGTCATATGTCGTCCCCAATAATAAGCGCTCTCCATTTCTTTCGGTCTTCCCAGTCTCCCTCTCTTATCCCTCTGTTCATCATTTCTTCTTCATACCAGAGTTTTCTCGGGCGACCTCTTTTCCTTCTTCTTTCTGGTTTCCATTTCAGCAATTTTTTTGGCCATGCTCCCTCATTCATCCTCATAACATATCCAAACCATTTTAACCTCATGGTTTCTATACTATGGAGGATGTTTTCTTCTTTCCCAACCCGCCGTCTTATTTGTTCGTTGGGAATTTTTTGGATTCGGGACACTCCGCATGCTCGCCTCCGAAAATCCATTTCTAGGGCTAAGAGCCTACCTGCTTGTTTAGCTTTTAATGTCCACACTTCTGCCGAGTAGAGGCTGACGCTTTCCAAAAAGGCTTTATACATTATTTTTTTTGTTTTCATGCTGACATTCCTATTCCATAATACCGAGTTCAAGATCCCGATGATTTTTTTTCCTTGAAGTCCAGATCGCTGGACCCTAGCGAGTCCAACCAGCTTCCTAAATACTTATACTTGCATTGTGGCTTTAAATGCCATCCTTCCAGGATTAAATTACTCCCTGTTCCGTTAAAGGCCATGTAGACGGACTTTTCTTTGCTGACTTCTAGCCCCCAACTAGAATATTCCTGAAGGATCTTCCTCATCATGTACTCCACATCCTCTACTTCTGAAGCGATAATGACTTGGTCATCAGCGAACTGGAGATTGAAGAGGTAGTCACTACCAATCTTGATCCCCATACCCTGGCATTTTTTTTTTTCCAATTCATTAAAGCCCTTTCCACATAAATATTAAAAAGGATTCTTAAAGAGGAGACAATGCGCATCCTTGCTTCAGACCTTTCGTTATAGGGAAGCATTTACTAATTGAACCCCTAATTTTAACGCAAGCCTTTGCCCCTTCGTATAAGCTTCTTATGGCACATATAAGGTAGGGACTTATATTGAAATAATGCAAGGCCTCTCACAAGAGCTTTAATGGAACTGTGTCATAAGCTTTTTTCAGGTCCACAAAAATCAGGTGAACTTCCACATTGTGCCCCATGGCCTTCTCCAGAAGCTGTCTAATTACGAATATGTGGTCATGACCGACCTGATCTGAATCCAGCTTGTTCTTCGGGAATGATTCTTGTACACTCTTGTTCTGTACACTTATATTTTACACGTATAAATAATTAAACCTCTGTTGACCAGGAAGGAACTCTGCGTATTCCATTGGAATTAAATTTTTTCAACTTTAAATTAATGTTGATTAAGAAGGAATTACAAATCTTCGCTGACATTTTACATAAAAAGATAATTACACCTCCTCTGAACAGGAAGGAACAGTCTGTATTGCATTGGGACTCCCACTGGTGGAGCTGGAAAGATATTTTTAATATCGTTGATTCGGGCGAAGGTATGGTCACAACAAAAAATTGCATCATGACGCATTGCTGCCACTTTGTTAGATGGTGGACGAACGATACATTCAGCATTCAAGATGACATTAGACATTCGTTACCAACGAAACAAAATGTGTAACATTCAAAAAATAGTGCAATAGCTGCAGTATTGCAAAAGAATTCGATCATAATTTGGAATGAGTTTACTATGGCTCATAAACATGTACTAAAAGCGTTTCATAGAACAATGCAAGAAGGGAATAACAAACATTTCGGTGGTACTGTTCTACTACTCTCTGGAGACTTCCGCCAGATATTACCAATTATATTCCCCGCTTTACTTTTAGATTAATTACTAGCCGACGAGATTAACGCATGTTTAAAACAATCGTTTTTACCGCTAGGTGTTGAAATAATCCATCATGCAGATGTATTTTCTAAACAATTGCGCGATATTGGAAACTGTGAAATAGAGTTGTATCAAAATTCACAATTTATCAAATTACCTGACAATTTCTGTACTTGTGTTGTAGAGACGTAAAATGAACTAATAGAAACTGTCTTTCCTAATATTTTGAATAATTATTTGGACTATAATTAGATGGGTAGTCGTGCTATTTTGGCAGCCAAAAAATGTTGTTGTTGATGAAAAAAACTTCCAAATATTACAATTTTTGCCAGGTGAGCTCATTTCTGTTAAATCAATTGACAATGTTGTAGATGAAAACGAAGCCGTAAATTTTCCAACTGAATTTTTAATTCCCTGGATAAACAGAGTGTTCAGCGCACTCTGAATCAATTAAAGGAACTGAGTGCCTAATACAGTGCCACCTAGTGGCCAATCAAGTAAAACAAGGACTTCCAAGTGTGACCCCTTAGGTGAACAGGGTCCAGTGCTCTCTCATCTTAAGTCCTCTTTCAGCATAACAGCAATGTCCGGCTAAGGACAAAGTAAGGGGACCCAGGATCGCAGGAAGGAAGGCAGGCGGCACAGGATGGACTTAAAATATATGGACACTTGGGCAAGCAAGTAAAATGTTCTGTTTATTTCTTTATATTCATGTGTTTTAGTTGAAAATGTACTACCAAAACAAAATAAATATTTGCTTCATTGTATAAAAGAAAAATGTTGATCACTGCAATTTCCTACTTAACTTACAAACAATATTAAGCGAGGGCACACTCCCCCCTGCCAGGGAATTGGGACTGCCCGACCTTAACACAGGGAATGCCACCACACGATCTCCAGTTGAAGATTGGCTCACCGATCATTCATCTTCGTAACTTAAATCCACCTAAATTGTGCAGTACATGTTTGATCATTAAAAGGATCACAGGAAATGTTATTGAAGCAACAATTTTGACTAGAAGATTTAGAGGAGATATCGTTCTGTTCTGTACCGTCAAATTTTTCAATAAAATTTAAAAGGCTTTAATTTCCAATTCGTTTGGCTTTTGCCATGACCATAAACAAATCTCAAGGGCAAACAATGTCCACTTGCGACTTGGACTTCCGTGTTTTTCCAATGGGCATTTGATGTCACCTGCTCAAGTGTGGGAAACCATCAAATCTGTTAGTGTAAGCAAAAAACAGGTTAACCAAAAACATTGTGCACCCATTAGTACTTGAATACATAAAATTTTTTTAATTGTAATATCTAAAAAAAGGGAACTATAATTGTAAATAGACGTTATCTAACTCATTAATAAACTTCAATATTTAAATGTTATTCTATATTTTTTAATAAGCAGAACTTAACAAACGAATCATTAATACAACCTATATTGAAATACGAGATGTAAAAAATTAAAACTTTAACTTTCCTATATTCTTTACAAGAAACTTTTAAATAGTGTAACTTTCTATTCTCAATCCCATAGTTTTTTTTTTTTTTATTAGTTGAAACGTTTTTATCTTTATTAGTGAATATTGGTTTGACTGCACTAAAAAGATAGGGATATAATTAATTCAACGCATTATAACTACTGAGCCACAGCAACGCGTGGCCGAGTCTGCTAGTTATTTCCTATGTATTAATGAACCTCTAAAGGAATCTTCATTTATTAATAGAAATTTCTTTCATTCAAAGTATCTTCTTCCCAAGTAATTAATTAAGTAATAATTTAACTTCTGAGATAAGTTGAAAAACTAAATACATTCATTCTTTGCTGAGGTATTGGAACCTTTGGTATAAATTAACAAAACAGAACCTGATATAGTATCCATCCTTACTATAAAATACTAAAAGCAAGCATACCGTAATATAAGAAGAAAGTTAGCTTCTCTTACCAGCAGCAGGTAAAAGTGATGATAATGTTTTTGCTCTTTCGTCAACAGTAGGAAGTAGGATACTCCAGCCAGCTTGTAAAGTGGCCTGTGCCGCAGCTTGAATTGTTTCAAGTACACCGCTATTGCTGGCTAGCTCTACAACTATTTTCTTGAGATTCAAAAGGAGACTAGAACCTGTTTCAAGGCCAACTGACTTCACATCAACATTATGAATTGTCATCGAGTGGAGCTAGAAAAAAAAAAATAATAGCACCGAACATAAAGTTCTTACAATATAATAGACACAGAAATGAGATTTGATAAAGGTGTAAAAAAATAACAACCAAGCAAACTGGGATGAGGTAGAAGAGAATTAAATTAATCAATAGATTGGATTTCAAATATATTGAAAACAAAACTCAGAAACTTAAAAATTAATAAATGCTTTTATAAATAAGGGAGCAAGACTTATGTATCAGATAGCAATAAGATTTTTTTTATTATAAAATTTAATTTTAATTATCCAAATTTCAGAAACTTATACTTCCAATCTGTGTTTCAGTACATTTTAATTCAACAATGTCATGGTTTATATATTAAAATTAATGGATTCAAAAATTACCTGTAGCCTTAAAAGATTAAGAGTGGCCACAATCATACACTCTTTTTGTTGAGGAGGGGGCCAATCAGAATTTCCCAGAGCTCCTTCAGAAGATTGTTGCAGAATTTGGTCTAACCGTTGCATTGTTTCAAGACAAACATCAACTACAAATGGAACCCTTAATCCTACTCTCCAGCTCTCACTTGTTCCCCAAGCAAAACTCTGTTAAAAATATTCATTATAAATTAATGCTTTTGTTTTCGTGTAAGCATTTTTTCATTAAGAATTAATATTCGTTATATACATAGTTCTAAATTTTAAGATTTTTTTTCAAAATACAGTAGACACCCTCTTATCCGAAGCCGTCGAGACCAGGGGACCGTCCGATAAGTGGAAACCCCAGATAAGAGGATGTTGATTTTTTAAAGTTATATTTTATTAATTTAGTAATAATGGCAATGTATGTAGCCATAGGCAGATTTAATAAACAACAATGTTTCAACTAAGAGGTATTAAAAGAATATAAATGTATTAATAAGTAGTACATATATACATCTGAACACTAATTATAGCTATAATATAATATATTTATCCACATAACACATAATTTAAGAGTTATTATGTACTTCCTTTAAAAAATCCTAGGGCCACCGCAGGAAGCGAAGATTTAGCTGAAATGTTTTTTTAATGTAAATGTTTCCTTACAGAAGGAGCGAAATTTTGAAAAAATCATACAGCAAACAAGTTAGCACTCATTCAGCTGGAACGTTGCGCTCTATGATGAACTGGCAAGGCGGCCATATTTATCTTTTTAAACCGCCCGTGGTTTAGCTGGTAGTTTTAGCTTGTTTCGGGAGTGCATCTTGATTATTTTTGTGATTTCTTAACTAAACAGATTTTATTCATGGCGTCTAAAAGGAAAAAGATAGTCGTAGTTAACTATAAAGAAGTATTTTTGCCTCCCCATGTTATAAATTTGGTACAGCCTACAGATCAAGCAGTCATTGAAAGTTTAAAAAGAAGGTATAGAAAAAACTAATGACCGCAATTTTCAACAAAACAGAAGAGGGAACACTAGATTTAATCCAGGCAATGAAAAAGTTAACAATAAAGGATGTCATAACCACCCATCGCTGGCTACAAAATTAGGATCACCATTCATTTTTTGATTAAGACAAAAGGGCCTTTTCTTTTAAAATAGTTCGACTTACCAGGTAATTTAAATCCCTCTGCTGCATAAACCATATTCACACAGCTATATCTTTAATTTTGGGATGTATTGTTGTAATGTTGGTTTTAGAGTTGATCAACCACTAGCGTGCAAATCTAAGGATGTACTATTCGCTACAAACCTCGGTTCTTATTTCTTCTCCAGTCCTTTGTTGTACTTTCACCAACACCTAATTCCTTTGCCACTTTTATCGTAGTCTCTCCCTTATCCAATCTTTTCAGCGCTTTCAACTTCACTTCAACAGAACAAACTATCTTCTTCCTTTTAGACACCATGAAAAAAATCTGTGTAGCTAAGAGATCATGAAAACAACCGAGATGCACTCCCGAAACAAGCTAAAACAATACTGGCAAACTTTAAGTTCTGAGGTAGTTTCGAAGCGGGTGAAGTGGTAGTTTCTATATAAAGAAATATTGCTTTTTTGAGGTAATGTAATAAGGATGCATTAAGGCAGGAAATCAAATCTAACTTCAGCAACTGTGTAGCCAGGTATTGCAATTAAGTTGGAACACATTAGGACAGGAAATTAGTTTTGTGCAAAGTCTATTACGAATTAAGAGTGGAAAAAAATCGAAATATTATTTTCTCTTTTTCCGACCAGAGCACCGAATAAGAGGGATCGCCGGATTAACGAATGTCGGATAAGAGGGTGTCTACTGTACTACTAAAATTAATTTCAGATTTCTCCTAACATAAAAGAAAATTGATACTCTATGTAGAATATCGTCGGGTGTGAAGTAAACTAATGAATCTCAAAAAATCCAGTTCTTGAAATATTTGGCACATAGGCTACATTTAATTGTTTTAAAACCTATAATTATTTAATTATAACCTATAATTATTAATTATTTAATTATAACCTATACATTTAATTGTTTTACAACCTGCTAAATTTTCACAATTCAATCTTTATTCCTCCCTGGTTAAGTAAAAAATTTAATTCTTAAAAATATACATTTGTCATAATTGTGATCTTGATAATCTTCTAAACATTCAAAACATAGCATTATTACGACAATTCCAATAGATTCCTCACCGAAACTCATATGAAATCACAAAGCCAGGCGCCAAATTACACTAAAGCTAAGAAACTGTTTTTTGGTTCTCCTGAAAAGTTTTTACTGACTTACTAGTTTACAGGAAACCCAAGGATATAATAGCCTATGTTATAAATATCAGCCTAAAAAAATAATTATTAAGTCCAACTGCTAGTATTGATTTGAGCTAGTATAGAAAAGATCTGATAGTATGATTTGTTACCTCTTTGGGTAAACTTACAAGCCATGGGGTAAACAAATCAAAAAAGAAATACTTGTACAATCGTTTATTTGGAACATAATAAATAATAAAGATAACAGAAATGATTAATAACTAGCAACTACTTGTTATTGCTTTTAGTTAAAATAAAAAATAAAAAAAAGGTAAAATAATAGATATTCGATATTTTGTAAATAGAATGTTACTTCGCATGCAAAATGATAAGAACATAACAAATAAATCTTCTAAAATTAAAATGTTTTGTTAAAAATCTTCTAATCTAATAAAATAAAATAATTTAATCTTTTAAAGTTAAAACTAAACAAAGAAATAATAATTATTGAGTAAAACTAAAACCATGCAAAATTAGTTGATGTTTTTTGTTTAACGTCCATTTTTATGCTACTAAGGCTAATCGGATGATGCTACAGTGGGAGTCCTAAATTTTGCCTATCCAGGTTTAATTAAGATAGGGATCTTTGTACCTGACATCATACAGGCTTGGGACCTCCATTTTATGTCCTACCCGAGGGACGGCATAGCTAAGGATTTTTTAATCCCATTAAAAAATCCTAGGGCCACCACAGTGCGCGAATGCGCGACCTTTAGTATTATAGGTTGCCATGGTAACTAACTACACCACAGGTGACCCCATGCAAATTTAGTAATCTAAAGTACAATACTTTAGAATGCTATGGCCATAACAAAATAGAGTGTGCACTATGGTTTGTAGTAGCAACTTGGAAAGAAGACACTGCGTGGTTATTAACGGTGTTTACTAGCAAGACATTTTCACACACAATAAACTTCAGAAAGGCGATGCACCATCTTGCTAATCCGTTACAGTCTAATAATCGATTCTTTCGATGTTCTTGCAGCAAGCTAAGTGGGGCAGTTATAACTCTGTATCAAGTACCATTACAGATTTATTGCCGGAATCTGAATAATATGAATTTTTTTTGTTTCCTTTGTTTCTAATCTTAATTAACATAGTACAACATAAGTAAAGAATCTTTATCTTTAGAAGTTAATGGCTAAGAAAAGTTAAAAATTTCATCAATTAAAATTTTAAGTGTCTAATTTTAATTTGTGTCAGAGGAATTCCCTGTCTATTGCAATAGCACTGTGTTGGTGGGCATTATCTGCAATAGATTTTATCCCAATAAACACCTTTATTCTATGGGCCTCAGGAGAAAGTATGAATGTAAAGTTTTGATTTAAAACCTTAATTTTTGATCCAATTTTTATTTGACCCAGAAGTTTTTGTAGAACTGTAGGTAATTTTCAAAATAAAATGTTTTTGTTTTTTTTTAATTTGGATATAATTTTTTAAAAGAAGTTTTAAACAAAAACTAAGCGAATTTACCTGGGTAGGACCTGCAGCAATGCCAATGACTTGCCCTGAAGAAAGTGCTGGGACAAAAGTTGGTTCATCACTAATACTGACATCCCCCATCTGAGCATATTCTTTTTTACCCCAAGCATAGACTTCTCCATTATCTGTCAAGGCTAATACATGCACCATTCCAACAGCTACTTCTTTTATAACTTTACCTGAAATTTCATACTACAATTACATCAATTTTAATCAATAAATTAATAAAAATATCATGAGTCAAACATTGTTCAATTTCATTTATTTAATAATTTAACAATGTTTCGGCCACATGGCCATTTTCCAGGCTAAAAAAGATTTATTTTTTTCAATAATTTAAAAGGAAGCATTCATCTAATAATATTTTATATAATAACATATTAACATCTAATAGTACAAATAATTTTATAAAATAAAATTTTTTTCATAATATAATATGTTCTTTGATTTTCTTCCTCAATAAAAATTAGAACAATTTAAAAGAGAATTTAAAATTTTTCAAATATATTAATATAAATTACCTCAATCTGCCTATGCTATTATTTGTCATTCTTATTTTTTCAGCAATTGTACTAAAGAAATTGCTTTTGGTAATTAAATAAATAAAAAATTAGATGGACCCGTGCGAAGCACTTCGCACGAAGATTTGTATCACATTTTACTTCTAGGTTTAACATAACTATGAAATGAACTTTTTTTTTTTTGCCTGTTCGTACCTCCCCCCCCCCCCTTTCCCCCAACCATTCGAGCCTTAAGGTGAAATTTTTTTTCTACAGCAAGGAAGAATAAATTATTTTTCTATTTAATAGTTAAGGAAGAACTTCATTTTCTGACGTTTTTCTTTACAAAAGTTTCCTGTAATCTTCCTGGAATATATGAAATCACTAAGAATGTTGCATAGTCTTGGAAATTAATCTTTCTACATTCTGATTTTAACTTCCCTACTGATTTTGTTTTTTCAAAAACAGTTCATAAGATGCTTTTTACGCTTATTTTTCTGACAATGGAGAGGAAGATAGTCTTCTAAGTGGTAAGAACGACATCAAATAGGTTTCTATACATGGAGAGGACACAAAACAATAAGTAGCAACGTGAAGGTGAGGGGCCTAACCGACCAAAACCAAAGTTTTAGAGGTGTAAAACGCCTGGCCCAAAAACGTGGAACGTGTATGTGTCATAAAGCCCGCGTAGAAACCATTGAAATTCATTTTTCTTATTTGGATACTTTAGTTTTCGGAAATTCCCGTTATAAAAAAGATAAGTTGATAAAACCAAAGTTCTAATGAATCACTATGTTACTATGAATCACCATTACAATCATGGGCAGATCCAGCCGATTGTAAAGGGGGGGGGCTGCATCCTAATGGGGGGAGGCTGCAGCCCCACAGCCCTTCATTTGGATCTGCCGATCAGCTTTTTCACCTTCCCACAACTGAAATTCTACCTGTTCTGCGCACTTTTGTTCTTTAACTTGCTTCCTTACTTTAAGGAAAATCAAATTCTATCTTTAAATGACGAAAAATTTTCCAAATGGAGGGGCTCCAGCCCCCATAGCACCCCCCTCCCCTCAGTTCCGCCAATGACTAAAGTAGACTCCTCCTTATCCCTCCTCGTCGGAACGGAAACATTGCCGTTTAAGTGAATGAGCCGGTCAATCCGGAAAAGTATATAAAAAACCAGCAAAATATATTATTATAACTTCTATATTTCGATAAAACGCAAATGCAACACACAACCTATTTTACAAAGGCTATATAGTTATTAATTAAAGAAACCTTTTTTGGGCCAATTTTATTTAACAATTTAAGAAAATTTACACTATCAATCTATTCAGTTTTCACAAATCTTTTATTTTTTTTCGTTTATACGCACCTTAATGTCAACTGACGAAATTTCTTGTCAAAATATAGGAAGCTATTTCTTTTTTAATGAAATGAATGGAGGATACGGATTTTGTTTCAAGATCTATTTTACTTCGAAGAGATTTGTTTTACTGGAGTTCGGTAAAAAAAAAAAAAATCTGGTGCGTGCACGCAACACACAACTTTCACTTACCAACTTACTTAGATTTGTTAATTCCCACTTCTCAAATGAACAGAACAGCTTTAATTATGAACAATGGTCTGTGGGCTCAACGAGTTTTATGAGTTGACTGAATATTTTTCTTTTTTTTCTCCTCTTTATGTTTTCTTTATTTTTATCATATCTCATATTTAGCCATTTCTTATTTTTAGGCGTAACAAGAGACAGTTAATTTCTCCATATAAATAAAACAAAGGTACTTTATAGGAAAAAAACAAACAAAAAAACCTCCCCCCGAAAAAAAACCCCTCAGAACATTTTAATAATGATAAAGCTTACCTGATATTAAAGAACACCTAATTTTCATTAAACATGACGAATTTGATAAAAATCGTTAAAGCCGTTTTTGAGATCATAGAAAAAAAGGTAAAAATTGGAAAAAAAGTTATGAAATAAAGTGCCCGCTCCGTTTGACCAATTTTGATGAAATGTTGGCTATCACATCTTTGGCATATACATACATCAAAAACCCAGTTTGATCAAAATCGTTAAAAAACCTTTTTTGAGTAAATAAAAAAAAAACACGTGAAAATAATACAAAATTTATTAAGTAAAGTCCCCCCTCCGGTTGATCAATTTTGATGTAATGTTGGCTATCGCTTCTTTGGCATATACATACATTAAATACCCAGTTTGATCAAAATCGTTAAAACCGTTTTTGAGTAAATAAAAAAAAACACGTGAAAATGATACAAAATTTATTAAGTAAACTCCCCCCTCCGGTTGATGTATTTTGATGAAATTTTTACAGTCATATCTCGGGCATATATATAGACCAGATACTTAGTTTAATCAAAATCGTTAAAGCCGTTTTTGAGAAAATGGAAAAGAACGTAAAAAGTTATTAAATAAAATACTCCCTCCCTTTGAGCAATTTTGATGAAATTTTTGGTGTCACATCGCGGGCATATACCTATACTAAATACCCAATTTCAGGTTCGCACGGTTTATAGTCTTTGAGCTAGAATGTTCACACACACACACACGCACTCACGCACGCACGCACGCACGCACGCACGCACACACACACACACACACACACACACACAAACACACACACACACACACACAAACACAAACACACACACACACACACACACACACACACACACACACACACACACACACACACACACACACACACACACACACACACACACACACACACACACACACACACACACACACACACACACACACACACACACACACACACACACACACACACACACACACACACACACACACACACACACACACACACACACACACACACACACACACACACACACACACACACACACACACACACACACACACACACACACACACACACACACACACACACACACACACACACACACACACACACACACACACACACACACACACACACACACACACACACACACACACTCACACACACACACAAGTTTATACTTGTGATAATTCGGCAATGCAAGCATGATACCCCAAGTCGTCTGATTTTATAATTCTCTATGTACTTGATGAAAATTTCATTTAGTTACCATGAAATAAATAATTTCCATGAAATGAACAGAACGACTTTGATTATGAACAATGATCTGTTTTATGAGTTGACTGAATATTTTTCTTTTTTTCTCCTCTAAAATGTTGGCTATCACATCTTTGGCATTTATATACATCAAATACCCAGTTTGATTAGAATCGTTGAAGCCGTTTTTGAGTAAATAAAAAAAACACGTAAAAATGATACAAAATTTATTAAGTAAAGTCCCCCCTTCGTTTGACCAATTTTGATGAAATGTTGGCTATCACATCTCTGGCATATATATACATCAAATACCCAATTTGATCAAAATCGTTGAAGCTGTTTTTGAGTAAATAAAAATAACAGGTGAAAATGATACAAAATTTATTAAGTAATGTCCCCCCTCCGCTTGATCAATTTTGATGAAAATTTTAGTCATATCTCGGGCATATCAATACATCAAATACTCAGTTTAATCAAAATTGTTGGAGCCGTTTTTGAGAAAACCAAAAAAATGTAAAAAGTTATTAAATAAAGTACCCCTCTGGGCAATTTTGATGAAATTTTTGCTGTCACATCGCGGGCATATACATATAATAAATAGCTAATTTCAGGTTCGCACGGTTTATAGTTTTTGAGCTAGTCTGTTCACACAAACACGCACACGCACGCGGACGCGCACGTGAACGTGCCCGCACACACACACACACACACACACAGTCCATTTCGCGGGACTTGGTTATTTGGACTCAGGGGACCCCAAAACGTGTATTTCCGTTGAAATCCGGAAGTGGAAATTTTTCAAGATCGCAATACTTCCCCTTACTATATATTTCATATCTAGGTAAGTGAAAGTATAAAACAAAAGACTTTTTGCCTACATTTTAATTTATTTAAGATCTATCGAACCGCAACATAATACAAATTTTAACAAAAATTTTTATTGAGAATATGACAAAATTATAAATGTTTTTAAGGATTTTAAAAAGAATTTTCATCTTTTACAGCGTCCATCGGTTTATCCGAAGAGTCGGTTAAACGGGAACCGGTAAAGTGGGAGTATACTGTAATTGCTAAATGTGAGAGTGCAATTTTCCAACGCTACAATTAAGTCTAAATCAGACGAAAAAACATTTTTAGAACCTAAACACGACAGGTCCTAGCATTTGCTGTAACGTAATACAATAAGTAGTTGACCACGTGCGGCGGAGGAGCCTAACCCAGGCGTTATCTCAGAAATGATAGGTTTTAGGGCTTTAAAACGCATACCCCAGTTTAGTTCTAAAGAACTAAACTGGGTCTTAATGCTCGTATCGCAACCCATAAAACCCAATTTTATTCGTTTCGATCCATTTAGTCAGTACGTTTAGGTCGATATTTTATTTTGTACCAAAAAATGAACACTGAGAATGCAATTCGCAAAAGCTCCGTGAAATTCTGAATCCAACGATACCACATTCGTGGCATTTGAGCACGGTAGGACCTTATAATTGATGAAAAACCGATTTTTACGCTTTGTGAAATAATATATGTGGGATAAATAAATAAATAAATAAAAAATGGTTCCACCATTTTATGGTACTGCCAAAGAAATTTTATCAAGAACTAAAATGAAACACTTCTATCTCTAAACATTCATTGGCCACCAAAATTCTATTTTAACCCTTATATAGCTTAATTCCTCCCTTTCCCTAAATAAACAAAAATTATACAATTATTATTTTGATATCCTTTATCTATTTTCTCCTTCATTGTAATTTAATTGGATTGTAAATAAATTAAAAAAAAAATTATATATAAATACACTCATACACACACGCACACGTACACACATACACATAGACATACACACATATATACATAAATTTTTTTTTTCTTCTTTATCTTTCTCTTGTGCCATTAGCTAGCGTCGAGGAGCCTCAATCCAGTGTAAACACTCTTTCGGTATTTGCTTAGCCGCTTTATTTCATTGAGGGATTTGCCTCTTTTACTTCCAATTCTTTGGATATACCCCTGGTACGTATTTCTGGGGCGTCTGCGTGGTCTCCTTCCTGTGGATCCAGCCTCCTATACCTTCATAGGATTAGTATTATAATGCCTAACAATGGAGGGCAAGTAGAGGTTGACTACTTGTGGTAGAGTGACGCCTACCCATCCCCGAGATTAGTTCGTCAACATTTGGTAACAATTTTGGAATGAATTTGGATTTAATAATTGGATAACGAATAATATTAATGCATAAAAAAAGTTATATATTGCTTCAATGAGTTCAAATGTCTAAAAACATCAATTTTTTTCTTCCGATGATATTTGATATTTGGACTCAAAACATATATTTTTGTTGAAAACCGGAAGTCAAAATTCAGGATCGCAATGCGTCCCCTAACTATATATTTCATATATCGATAGGTGAAAGTAAAAATGAAAAAAAAATAAATAGGAATAAAATACAATTTACTAACTGCTACTCAGTACTGACAATATTTTAACAATATGTCCTGAGATATAATTTAAAATGGATATAGTACATTGTAAATATATATAACATGTAAATAAAAAAGCAAGAGCTTTAAACCTTACATAAATAAGTAAGTATACATGCATTTTAAAAAAGAATAATAAAATTATTTACCTTTAAAAGCAGAAATCAATTTTGGGAATCGGACATGTTCATCAGAAGCATGTCCAAGTCTAAAATTGTCTCCTTTTCCCCATGAATACAGTTCCCCAGAAGCTGTAAGAGCTAGACTGAACTGGTTACCGCAGTAAACCCTGACAACATGAATGCCTTGCAGCCTTTCGACTAATTTTGGTAATTTACTTCCATCACTGCCACCTCTTCCTATATATAAAAATAAAATAAAAGCAAACCGATAAAGCAAAAACAAACGATAAAGCAAAAGGGTATAGTATGAATAATGGTGAAGAAATATGTATTGAAGTCTGCAGAAATAAAGGAGCAGAACATATACATTTTTTTTTAATTTTCCATTACCGTAGATAAATATGTATGCCACCTTAGCAGCTGTAAATGACTATACAAATACCAAATACACTTGATTGGGGGGCTTTTTTTATTTTTCAATACATAAAATTTAAAAAATACTTTAAAAATTAGGTATTTATTATTCAACTACATAAATATGGCCAGCTTTTACACACTAATGTGTTTTTGAATACTTTAAAAAAAAAAAAAAGATACACAAGCTTTGTGTTAGAAAAAATATTATAAATAATCATTTTAAGAATTGATTTTGATCCATCAATAATTTTGAATAGATAATTTAAGATTACATTGATAATATTCATATAAATAGTTCATGTTACTCTATAGCCCTATTATTCAGTCATCATTCACTGTGCACTAAATTAAAAAAGACGCCTTTAATGTTTGTTTTTTCAAAAACTGAATGATCCCATCCGGTTGTTTTTTTATGTTCGAATGTGGAGATTTTTTGAAATTAATTTTTTTTTTTTTTTTTTT
The DNA here is from genome assembly GCA_911387785.2 of Aelia acuminata. Lineage (NCBI taxonomy): Eukaryota > Metazoa > Arthropoda > Insecta > Hemiptera > Pentatomidae > Aelia > Aelia acuminata. The sequence goes on from OU426982.1 coordinate 89,699,579, forward strand.
TTTTGGGACTTCAAGGCAAATTAATTTTTAATTGCTGGATTAAATTTTGATCCATTGGCTGCAAGAAGTTTCTTGTTTGGGGCATGTAGAGGACGTAAATTTGATGGTCGTGCGATAAAGTTCCTCCTTATGGGTGCACCCCATAATAAATTACCCCCTTAGAGTAACCAACCGCCGATATCAAGATTGTACAGTAAAACCTTGTTAACCCGACACTTGTTTGTGGGGATATCCAGCTTGTCTGAATCAGATTTATAGAGGTTTTAAAGTTTCTTATGTGCTCACGTAAAAAAAGATTTTTAAAACTATATATATATATTAGAGCACTTGTTATTACAATGTCCCACCCTGAGGATTGACAGAGAAAATTACCTGGGAAATTACATAGTCCAAAACAGTAAAGAATCATCCTTAGAAAACCTTCTAAATATCGATAATGTCGATAAACTAAATATGATCTATTTCTTTTTGTTAAAAACTATATATATTAAATCAACAACGAAGTGACATAATTTGTGTAACAAACAGATAGCTAATTAATAAATACCAAAAACAGGAAGTACCCTTTTTATGTTGTATTAGAAATAATTATCTATAATTATTTATATAAGGCTTTAGGAATATCTATTTAAGCATTTATTAGGGAAAAAATTGACTATGTCACTAAAATATTAAGATATACATTTTTATTTTATTTATTTATTTTTTGTTTTAGGTTTTAGAAATAACTATTTAATTATTTATTAGGAAAAAATAATTTAAATAATTGTATTAAATTATATTAAGACGCTACAGTAAACAATAGGAATTTATCTGTTTACACATATTCAACTCTATGTTTTCATTGTCATTCGATACTAACAACAACTAACAATACTAACACCAAATGGGCCAAACTCCCTTGGCTAAAAGATGTATATATTAACCAATAAACTATTTATCTATCTATTTATCTATCTATCTATCTATCTATCTATCTATCTATCTATCTATCTATCTATCTATCTATCTATCTATCTATCTATCTATCTATCTATCTATCTATATATATATATATATATATATATATATATATATATATATATATATATTCCCGGCCCATTTTATATTGACTAAAAGGAAATGCAGGGCAGGGAGTGGTTTGATCGCTTTCCTCTGATTTCAGGAGTGTGTGAACAGCTATCCCTCTAATCCCTAAACACCATAGGTGTTTAGAATAAAAGTGCACGAGTTTGTTTCAACTTCATTTGTTTGAAATGAAATTATGTGAAAAGTTATTTTTTTAATATATATACGTAAATTTTTTTTAAACAATTCTATATAATTTTGATAAAAACTTTTTTGTTTTGTTATCATAAATCAGCTTTATAACACATGGGATTCAAAGAGAATGGAACGAATCAAAAACACTAAAAGTAATTCTTCATTTTTTGTAGCTTACCACAACAAAACTTAATGATAATAATTATAACAACTGTTTATATTAAAATACCCCCTCTCTCTGCTGGCAGGGTATGTCCTTGATCTGACAGCATGTTTTTTGTCAGTAGGGCCCAAGGCTGGTAGTGCCTCTTTTCGGGTTTTCTTCCACACCCCCCCAAGACTAAGCCGTTACTTCTTGGATCTGCTATCTCATATATGTTGTGTCTTGTTATATGACAAAGACCATCAAGTTGTGGAATCAGCTTACTGGTCATTAAATTGATTGCATTACTCAGATGATGAGTGTTAATCCACATGATTGTCCAGCTAAATATTCGGTTGCTTCCCATCTTTTTTGTTTTGCATTGGTATTTTGTTATGATTATGTTATGTTATGATCTGTTTCTGGCAATTTTGAGAATTTTGCAAAGTTGTGTGAAGTTTACAACAGATCGGTTCCCATCAAATTTTTTAGGCAAACAAAATCGACATACTCGATGAAAGGGTGTAATGAATGAATAATGAATCGATGAAAAGATGAAAATTTCGCATCAACTGAGGTACTCATAGTTAAAATGGGTTAAGTATTTTCGCCAAAACCGACTCTCAATTTAGCCACTATAGTGGAAAATGAGTTACGTTCATGTTCCAAAGCCTGCAATTTGAAGAGGGATACGCCAAATAAAAAATGTTACCTATAATAGTTGTACAATATCAAATTATGTGTAAAATGAGCTCCTTAATTTTAAAATTACCACACTCCTGTGAAAACAAAGTAATTAAAACATGAATGTATTTAGCGCTTTCTGGTCTAAAATCCGTGAAATTTTTGGAATTATTTTTCAGTTTCTCTCATATAAATCGGCAAATGCAGATCACAAAGTACCTATTGCCTAATTCTTACTATAAGAGGCTAAACTATTTTAAATAGAATGATATATTTGAAGTTTAAATCGGTTTAGTGGTTTAGCCGGGTTCGGTACATCAAAAATCTGTAGTTTTTACAATTTTGGTGGAAACCGTGTTCCAACGACTATAACTCAAGAACATCTAGTTTAAATTAAAAATGTTAATAGTTAAAAGTTGCAGAGCATCAAATTTAGCATGAAACAAGTTCCTAACACTCAACATTAGCTAAATCCTGGGGGAAATACAAATAAAACGTTGAAAGTATTCGCAGTGCTTACTTCCTGCTAAGACTTCAGTTTTTGAAATATCAGGGAATTTGATAAAATATAAACTCAACAGGAAAAAAAACCGGACACTCACATTATCCCTCATAATTCCAGTAAATTATATTTGATTTTTAATTTGTGGTTAGGGTTACTTTCTTTATAGGTCAATTCAACAAAATCTACCAAAAATTAAAAAAATATTATTAATAATTGCGTACAATATACAAAAATAATTTTTTTTCACTTTTACATAAACTCATAAGTATTCATTTTTTAAACTTTTATTAAAGGTAAGGCCTCCTAATATCTCGTACTGCCCCCTCTTGCACGGGTAAGTGCTCTCATCCTGTTAGGCTTAGAAGAAATCAAATTTTAGATTAGTTCCTCTCACACAGCGTCCAATTCTTCTCGAAGAACAATTTTGAGCTAATTTACATTACTAGGGGGTGGATGACGATTCCTAACACGTCTCCCTAAATTATTCCACAAATGTTCTATTGGATTCATATCGGGAGATCGTGCAGGAGAGTCCAAAACTGAAATTTCCACCCTCTCAGTATTGAGAAATCGTCAGTTCACTGCTTCCGAAGTCCTGGACAGACTTGAAATGGTGTGGAATACCCGTATTAGCACAGATACAGTACGGCGGAGACTGAGGGAGCAAGGGCTCACAGCGAGGAACCCCCCCCCCCTCGGTAGGGTGCCTACTCCTGGAAAGACATAGGAGAGACCCCGATTATTCGCTGGCCATCATCTAAATTGATCTGTCAAGCAATGGGAGGCTGTTTTGTTTACCGATGAGTCTCAGATTGGTCTGTACCGCTCAGACGGTCGTGACAGAGTGTGGAGACGACTAAGAGAGCAATTCACTCAATGCACCCTGTGCGAGTCACAGCATTTCCAAAGGCAATCAGTTATGGTTTGGGGAGGAATAAATTTCCACCCCCCCCCCAGTAAGTGAACTGATTTTTATTGAAAATAGGGCACTGGGTGCACACAGGTACATTGAGGAAGTACTCATCTAGGCTGTTATCCCATTCGCCCCATTTATTGGTGATCAATTCATTTTAATGTAGGATAATGGTCGCCCGCATACCCGCAAGAATAGGCACCGAATACTCGGAGCAGATGGGAATTTCAGTTTTGGACTGGCCTGCACGATCTCCCGATATGAATCCAATAGAACATTTGTGGGATAATCTAGGGAGACGTGTTAGGAATCGTCATCCACCCCCTAGTAACGTAAATTAGCTCAAAATTGTTCTTCGAGAAGAATGGGACGCTGTGCGAGAGGAACTAATCTAAAATTTGATTTCTTCTAAGCCTAACAGGATGACAGCACTTACCCGTGCAAGAGTGGGCAATACGAGATATTAGGAGGCCTTACCATTAATAAAAGTTTAAAAAATGAATACTTATAAGTTTCTGAAAAAGTGAAAAAAAAATTATTTTTTTACATAGTACGCAATTATTAATATTTTTTTTTTAATCTTTGGTAGATTTTGTTGAAGTAACCTATAAAGAAAGTAACCCTAACCACAAATTATAAATCAAATAGAATTTAGTGTAATTATGAGGGATAATGTGAGTGTCCGGTTTTTTTTTCTGGTGAGTTTATATAAAAAATAACTACTTAGACAGTTAGGTACTTGGGAAAATTTATCTTTTATTTTAACAGATGGAAGATGGTTGTTAAGTAGTTCAAAATGGTAAATACTTCAAAAACCTGTCTTGAGTTACAGCTTTGAAGTATTAGCAGGAAGTAAGCACTACGAATTCTTTCAACATTTATTTGTATTTCCCCCAGAATTTAGCTAAATTAGCTTATATCTTTAGCGAGTTTGATGGCGTAATCAAGGATTGAATTTCTTCAGGATCATACAAATTTCCCCTAAATTTTACTTTGTTTTTAAAAATAATTGTATTTTTATCGATTTCTTTCACCATTTTTAATCCTTCCCGTAGTTCTCTTCACTTCTGTCTGTCAAGAAACGTCCTATAGAAATGTTTAAGTTATCCCTGACTTCAAAAATTTTCATTTTTTCCCTATATGACATCATTTTAAAAAGTATAGGACATGGAACCTGCTCTCCTCTACCTATCCTTCTGCAATCTGAATATATTCAGTCTGATATTCAGTTCAGCTTTATCCAATATATTTTGAACTGTGTTGAATATATTTTCAGGCTTATCATCATTTGATTCAGGAACATTGTATAAGAGTACATTGTTTTTTATTAGTTCTTTATTTAATCTATTTATTTCAACTTCCTGCAATAAAACCTTTTTTTCAAGTTCTGTGTTTTTCAATCGAAAATATCGATTTTGTTTGCCTATAAAATTTGATGGCAACCGATCTGAGGTGGCAAATGTTCACATATGTTGTCTATGGAAATAGTACTTTCAGGCTATATGATCAAAAACTTTATTCAAATCAGACCCTTTTTTGGCCCTCAGCTCCCGGACTAATTGGCTTTAGGATGGTAAAGTGATGAAAAAATTGAATAGATTTATTTCATCACTCTGCTGATAAATTGGGTTCCATTATATGATATTAGTTTCCGCAGTAAGCCATACCTCAGAAATGTTTCCAGTTTATTTGTGCACATTTGACTGATGTGGCATTTTTCAGCAAAAAAAACTCAATCCAATGTGATTTAACGAAAGGGTGGTCGAGATAAGGTATGTGCTATGATGTTAGCTTTTTCCAGGTGTGTAGATGGTATCCAGCACAAAGCCTAACAGGTGAAGGGCCTACCTAACATGTCATCCTGAAGGAGCAAGCACAAAATTCATATGAGGGGTAGATGATCGGATCTGATAGGTAATTTCATTCTTTCGATGTAAACACGGAATTTTCCAAAGCCTATACAACCACTAAGGAATCTCGCACGGTTCCACTGCAATACCTTTCAGCAGCTGAAAGTAATCTACTTGCATATTCGATCGGGGGTTCTTTACTATCATGTGATTGTAGAAGTATGGCTCTGAGTGCATAATTGCTGGCATCTGTCCTTAAAATAAATTGTTTTCCTTAATCTATTTGTTTAAGGACAGGCGCATATTTTAATAGACTCTTTAGCTTGGATTTTTTAAATATTTATTACTCAAATTATTCTCTCAATGAAATTTTATGTTGCATTCCGGCTTAGCAATTTTTTTTTTTTTTTTAAATATTTGTAAAGGAAGCGCTCCAGCTTCAGAATTGAAATATTCTGTGAATATTTCTCTCACCCGAAATGCGTGTGAAGTTGTTTGAGACATATCAGAGGGTCGCAGTTGCACATACTACGGTGACCCTAGGATTTTTAAGGCCTATATACACTCATCAGTTATGGCACCGGCACATAATCTGCCCAGCGGATTAAAAGATAAGTCTTCCATGTATTTCAGATGAGTCTGTTCACACACAACCGGCACCGTACCGTATCAGTGAAGCCAGTGCCCCGTCAGTGATTGATCAGTGAAATTCAGGTTAGTCCTCACCAGTATTTTTATTTTTTCACTGACGGTATTTTCAGTAGTAATAAAATGAATGACGAAAAACTCAGTTTATATTAGTCTAATTTCTCTACAGTTGTTTATAGTTTATTGAATTAATTTTTCTCTAATAAAAAAATATTTCAATTTAATGTAATAACAGTAAAATAATACCTAGGTTTATATTTTGAATTAATTGTTTTTTATAGCAAACTAATATATCATTTTAATGTTTAGATTTACAAACAAGCCCAATGGCTCGTTCATTCCACATCATATAAGTCAAAATTTTATGTCTGCAGATCTTTATGATTTTTTAATATAAGTCAGTACAAGCTTATAAAATAACAAACATAAATTGTTATGGAAAATATATTTCCATTGTTATTGCAGTTATAATTATTTTAAAAATCGAAGAATGGCAATTAAAGCACTTAGCTGAAATACTATTTGTCCAACAAAGATTTAACTTGTACCATTTAAAATTTTTCATTGTACCAATTTGAATAATATACACACGCATGTATATATTTATTTATTGTTTTAAATCCGATTTTGGATTGTTTATAAAATAATTGTTTTGTTTCTAAAAAAAGATAAACCAGTCAGCAGCCAGACCCGATAAAAGATGTGGTAGGCCGGTGAGTGCACTAGCTTTGGAGGATCGAGGTTTTACTGTATGTATAATAACTACAAAATCTTACCTAGTTTTCCATAATCTCCATCACCCCATGAATAGACTGATCCAGTGTCAGTGACAGCTAATGTTTGAGCATCACCACTTCCACAAGCTACATCAACTACATGTTGTCCTGAAAATGGAAATAAGATAAATTTCAATATCCATGATAAGAATATACCATTCTTTTGCATTTAAATGTAAAAATAATAAATAAATTTTGAAATAAATAAAAAAAATTTGAAAAACTGAAAGTGATTATGATTTGGCACTGTAGTTTGATTTTCCATTTTATAAACCAATCCTGTAATTGCTGTAAATAATGTTGAAGGGTCAGTGATGCCTAAATGAGGTTAACATGTTTGGTGATGATTGCTGTGTCATTAGCATAGGTTGCTATTAATGTGTGTAGGGTAAGTTGGTATGTCATATAAATATATAACAACCAGTGTGGCTATAATCAGAGATAACTTTTAAACTACAGACTGCATTGTCATGTGAATGGTACCATTCAAATCAGTGATGTAAAAACTGCATATTTTACCTCAAATGACCATAGATTTTGGTTTAAAAATCTGTATTTTGCAGGTAAAAATTAGTTTTAAATGTACATTCACTCCTTCAATCATTACATTTGTGAATTTTCTTGAAAGTTTTGTGATCAAATTATTAAATGGGTCATTCTCCAATCCAGGGTCATACAAATTTATGTCACAATGAGATTATATCGTCGTCACCATGCTAAAGTAACGAATGTGAAACTAAAAACATATGCACTTTTGTTACTTTAGGATGGTGACGACGATATTATTTATGTCAAATAGCTAATCAAATTCAATTGCATCCATTGGTTAATTGAAAACCTCGGCTTGTTGTTCAAGAATTTTCATCTCAGTATCAATTTGTTTATAGGCCTAAATTTAAACTTAAAATGTCAATATCTATCTCCCTCACCTGTCCCACAACTCAAGTTGCTGACTTTGATTTTTTTTTTATTTATAACCTAATTTTATTCCATACTTGTTAGAAGGTCTTAATTATTAGTTTTTAGGATATATTGCTCTTTTCTTATTATAGAAAAAAAGTTATGATCCATAATCTACCTGTCCCATAGATGCAACCTATCTCATTCACATATTTTTTAAATGGGCACCAAAACTTTAGAAACCTTTATTTCATTATAATTCATGGCTGGCAAACACTGTAACAGATTTCCACGTCAACAAGGATAACCTATTGCACAGAACTGCTCCAGTTTCCTTGTGAGGGTGTTTTTATCAGTGAAATCAGTAAGTGTCGTTTTATCTCCTATCTCCCTCATACAGTGATATTTCCCAAAAAGTTAGTTTTATTCACGTTAAATTACAGTTAATTTGTAGGTTTGCAAGGGATTTCCATAACCCATAAATGCTGCTGATAAGAGACTCTCATGGAATGGTCTACTTTAATATAATCTCAAAAACCTATCTCCCTCACTGGTTAGGGAATAAGGGAGATAGAATTTGAGTAAGGAAAATAGGAACATGGTGGGTGTTTCAATTTAGTAGAGCCTGAACAACCTGTCTAGTGAAATGAATGACAGACTGGCTCAAGAGGAAGCTAGGTGGTGTTGGAAGAACAGTTTGAAAAATTAGAAAAGAGGCTGGAAGAAAAAGATCAGGCAGCCGCAGCTTGCTCGTCCTAAATTGCTGATAGATGCACTGTCCACCGCATTAGAGTATGGAGCTTCTCATGGTCATGCACGAGCCCGAGCCATAAATGATACCGACAGAGACGATGGGCAACAGGATTCAGAGAACCGTAAAAACTGTGGAGACATGGTTCTAAAAATTGCGATGGCTTTGGAGTCCCGGAAAAGAAGACCGGTACGATGTTGGAGCTGTGGGGAGCTCAGGCACGTCAGGAGCGCCTGAAAGAATTGGACTGCTTCTGAAGCGCCAAAACCGAGGGAAACTAAGACAGACTGCTCCTGGAGGGTGACATCGACCAGACGACGTCTTCAAGACCCTCCCCTTGTGATGGTAGCCTCTCTAGGCACAGAGCCAGTAGTTTATAAGTGAACGGCATCGTCAACGGAACGAGGTATGCCATGTTGGTAGACACCGGTGCTACAAAGACTATTGTCTGCCCGAAGGTGACTGGCGAGAGAAGGCTGTCCACCTCCAGTTGGCGACTGAGGACCGCTACTGGAAATGTAGCTAAAGTATGAAAGGAAGCAGAGGTAAAGATACAGTTGGGTTCAAACTGTGTCTCGCACTCAACTCTAGTGGCTGACATAGAAGAAGATTCGATTCTTAGCATAGACATAATGAGCTCATGTGGTTTTTAAATAGATATAAACGCAAGTTGTCAATGTTAGTGGGGAGGAACTGTTCATGCATAGTCGAGAAGCTTAGAAGTCACCTTAGATGAAAACGTGGAAATTCCTTCAAGGTGTGAGACCATTTTAGCCGCTGGTCTCGACATCTCAACCCACATGGATCAGCCGAATCACCTCGTCTTACTGGAGCCTAGAAATCATGACCAGGAAGTTGGGAAAGGTGTCCTTGTTGGAAACGCAACGTCATACCTCTGTGCAATCAACGACTACCCAGTTACAATCAGAAGTCCAGCAATGGCCTACCCCTGTCAATAAACAGCAGATTCGAAGTTTCCTGGGCCTTTGTTCCAACTACCACTGTTCCAAGTAAGGAAGTTTAGAGACATTGCGAAGCCTATGAGTCGGTTAACTGATGAAATTAGACCTATCAGCTGGGATAACAAGTGTCAAGAAGCCTTTGAAGCCTTGAAGGGACGTTTAACCTTGGTCCCAATATTGGGCTACCCAGTTCCAGGGGGCAAATCCATCCTCGACACGGACACCAGCAAAGAAGGCATTGCGGGGTTTTATCTCAATTGCAGGAGGGCCAGGAACGGGTTATCAATTATTTCAGCAAAACACTATTAAAACCAGAGCGTAATTATTGCGTAACCAGGTGGAAAGGACGTAAGACATCGCAATGCAGATGCCCTGTCTAAAATACCATGTCAACCTAATTGCTCCCAGTGTAGCTGAATCGAACAAAAGGAGGCCGACCTTTGCACTGTTGGAGTAATTAGCGAAGAATGGACCCCTGGCACAATCTGGGACCGACAAGAAAAGGATCCTGAGTTAAAAAAGATGCAGGATTAGAAACTGGTCAATCACCGCCCGACCTGGCAAGAGATCGCACAATTCTCACCTATTTTGAAGGCATACTGGGCACAATGGAACTCCCTTGTAATGGAAGACGGATTGCTCAAGAAGGTTGTTGAGAATGTTGATGGCAGTCTATCCAGGGAACAGCTTCTGATACCAAGAGCCTGCATGCCAAAGGTACTTAGTCAGCTTCATTAAGCTATCAGGAGTGTCAGGAGGACACCTATGGGTGACAAAAACACTTCAGAAAGTACGTGAAAGGTTCTACTGAGTGAACTGCTCTGATGATGTTAAGGATTGGTGCTGTAAATGTAACCCCTCTCTGCAAGCAATGGACTAGCTCGCAAACGGATGCAGGAGTATATTGCGGGGAACCCCTTAGAAAGGGTAGCCATTGATATATTAGGACGATTCCCAGAATGTGACGTAGGAAATAAGTACGAATTTGTCGTTGTGGACTATTTTTCTAAGTGGGTGGTAGCATACGTTGTCCCCAATCAAGAGTTTGCTACCTTGGCTGACATTCTGGTAAAGGAGTTCATCACCCGCTTCGGAGTACCGCTGGAACTACATTCAGATCAGGTGAGGAACTTCGAAAGCATAGTATTCCAGGAAGTCTGCAAGAGACTTGGGATTTGAAAAACTAGCACTACGGCCCTTCATCCACAGTCTGACGGACTGGTAGAACGGATAAACCGAACCCTAATAAAGTACGTTTCCAAGGTAGCCTCTGACCATCAGCGATTGGGGCCGTCAGATTCCATACTTCGTCATGGCCTACTGCTCTGCAGTTAACGAATCCTCTGGACAGACACCTACAGGAGTTCTCTTCGGTTGAGAGATGAGGTTACCTTGTCACCTCATTTTTGGCCTCAAGCCCGGTGTAGATGTATCTGGGCAAGACTATGTATCAGGACTCCAGAAGAGAACCAAATACATGCCTGAGCTATTTCGCAAGAACCTTAACCTCGCCAGCAATCAGATGAAGAGACACTATGATAGTAGAGCCGATCAGGGTGGGTACAAAGAAGGAGACCTCGCTTGACTCTACAACCCCAGAAGAAAGCGAGGATTGTGCCCTAAGTTGCAGAAGAACTGGAGGGACTCTGCATGATAAAGACACGCATCAATGATGTGATCTACTGGGTTTTCAAGTATTCCAAGGGGAAACCTAGGATCGTCCATTAGAATCACTTGGCGCCATATACAGGGAACCATGATGAAGATCAGGCGCAGCTGATTACGGGAGGGACCTTCTGTTATAGAGAGCAAACCTGTGCAGAAGATAAGATATCCAGGAAGAATGTCTCTAAGGAGGGGGCAGTGTAACGTTTTAAAAAAAATATATAAAAGTCCTAAATCTTTTTTTGGAACGAACTAACAGTTGGAACAAACTGTCACAAGTTCGAGTACCATCTATGTTGTTCCACGAGGTTCTCGAATCTTCGCATTACGACTATATATAAGGAACGATGAACTCGACAGTTTGTCTTGTTTCTGAAGCGCAAGTCGTATGATTGATTATCTCTGTCTTACAAAGTGATAATGTTTGTAACCTTCTTAATTGTTTGTTTCAATATTTGTGTTCTCATAATTTGAGTGGCATTGAATATTGTTATTTTCGTTAAATAAAAATTGTTATCGCACATAAGTGTTACAGTATTTATTAAGAAATAATCAAATACTTCTTAATATTTATTCACCTTTTAGAGCAGAAACTACTGTCGGTAGACTAACATCTTCGCTACTGCCATGGCCTAACCTCCCATAGTTACCACGTCCCCAAGTGTAAAGTTCACCACGCTCAGTAACAGCAGCACTAAAAATCATAATTTATAGCAAGATCAGTCAAAATTAGTTATTATGTATCAGAAAAACTTTGTAATTACCTGTAGCTACTTCCAGAAGAAATTCTTATAACTCTATGGGAAGCCAAAGCTTGAATAAGATGTGGTTCACTTCTGGACTTAGTATCACCATGACCTAATCTTCCACCATCGCCCATTCCCCAGGAATAAACTTCTCCTTCAGAAGTAAGAGCTAAGAAATGTTTACCATCTGCTCTACATGAAATATCAATGACATTTTTATCACTCAATGTTTCAATTTTTTCAGGGCACTGCAATAAAAAATACAAAACTATTATTTCTAGCATGTGTGCACACACCCACACATATAAATAAAAACTCTTACCGTAGCTTCATTGTTAATTGAAAGTAAATAGACCTGATGATTGACAGTCAAAATTAGAACTGACTTCTCAGAACACGACATTTTAGCAACTCCTATTTCACCTAACTGATCACAAGCTTCAGAACTCCATGGAACCCATCCCCAAGTTCGAACTTCTTGAAAAAGTTTAGTATTCTAAAAAGCAAAATATTAATCTTAATTAACACTAAATGAGATATTTCCAGTTAAAAAATAATTTTTAAAAAACAATTAAAAAACCTCTAGAAATGTTGGAGGAGGAAGATATGGAGTCGCTAATCTATCTAAATGTGCCATAATAACAATAGCTGCTAACTGAAGGTCAACAGGTTCTGAATCATCCGAAGGCATGTGAAGATAGCGTAAAAAACATTCTGTTGCACTCACCTAAGGAGGATTCATAAATCAATGTCATATAATCTTTCTTTTCTAAAAATAAGTTTTGATGTTATTAAATAATTACAGAAGTTGTTTCACTCCATGCCTCATTAATTCTATTCCCTTTAAAAGATTCAATATTTGCCAGTCGTTTAAGTAATGGGATAAGAGGAGGGTTTTCAATAGAAGAATTGTGTCTGAAAAATAATCATAATAACATTTAGCAGTATTGTTGATATATTTCTTAATTTTAATGGTATTATTAATTATTTTTTAACACTAGAAGTTTTACTTATAATTAATCTTTATTTCCTCATTTTTATTTGTACACCTTAACCTGCTTTATTTATAGAACAAGTAAATAAATAATTTATCAGAGTGCCCAATATGTTCTTCTTTTTTTTTTCTAATTCTTTCATTTCAGATTATAACTTATAAGGTGAAATTATGAAATCTGGTGAGGTGAATGCATCACACAACTTTCATTTACTACCTTCCTGCTTTGACTATAAATGGACATCTTTTTTTAAAAAATGTTATATGTGCTATTGGAATGGGAAGACATAAAGAGGGTTTAACTAATGGTTTGGATAATTTCAAATAATTGGATTTATTTAATTAAGCTTCACATATAAATAACAATTTGTTAATTTAATCCATTGAATAAAATTCTTTAAAACTCGATTGATATCTTTATCGTGAAATTGCAAATATATATCCATAATTTTGACGTACATAATTCTAGATAGAATGAACCCGTACTAAGAAAAGTCCCTTGGTGACTACCAAGCAGGATTCAGAAGAGGAAGAAGCACATCCGATCAGATCTTCACCCTAAAAAAGATACTCGAGAAACATTGGGAAGTAAATCAAGTGCATGCTTTATTCATCGACCTCAAAGCAGCCTACGACTCGGTCGATAGGAGCTGTTTTGGAAAATACCGACGTAACTGGGTTTTCCAGGGAAAATGTGCTAGGAAGTAAAGTAAGAAAGAAGACATTCAGTCACTCTCCTGTTATAGAATCTACATTAAATTTTGGGTGAAAAATGAATAAAGTGCTCCAACACACTTTAAATTTTGACTGTGCCATTTGGTTTACTATAAGCCACAATAAAAAAAAGTAATAAGCGGTACAAGCTCTGCACAGATTGCCGGAATGTTAATGGCAACCGAGATGTTAACGACAATGCTCACTCAGGACACCCAAGCATGTTAACAATTAATGAAATGTTTAAGCAGTGAAAAAAATGTTGAAGGTGAATCATCAAATCACTATTTGAAAAGTTGCTGAGGTTGGACATTTCTTTTTTTTTTTTTTTTTTGATGCTTTGGATGAAAGGTCAGTGAAATTTTTTCTGAAATCGCTAAATTTTTACTAACTTCACATGAGCATTATTTAAAAGGGTCATACATAAGTGGTGAAAGATGGTTATGATTTTGAAATTAAAGTGGTATTATCCTGATGGAAACAGGCAGAAGAGTCAAGATAAAAAAAGCCAAGCTTGGTCAATAATTTTTTTTTTTTTTTTATGAACTGTTTTTTTTTCTATTATAATGGTGAGGTAAATCAATAATTCTTGCCAGAAGGTTGTATGCTTAATAACAATGATTATCTTGGAATTTAGGCACTCTTTGCATGAAGCAATAAGTAAAAATACCTGGATTTGTAGAAAAACAATTCTATTGTTTCACAATGGTGTGGCACATGCTCACACATGGTTGCTTGTTCATGAATTTTTGGTCTTATATAAAACTGTAATCATGCCTCAGTCACCATATTTACCCGACTTGGTACACCAGTGTTTTTAGTGTTCCCCTAACAGAAAGATACATGAAAGGATGGAGGTTTACTACGATTAAGAAGAACGCAGGATCACGACAAAAAGCACAAATCAGAAGCTCCAATGAACAGAAAAAGTGCAAGCACAATTTTATTATATCTGAGGGGAATTATTTGGAAGAGGACAAACTGTATTGATGAGTAAATAAATATTTTTCGAGAAAAATAAGAAGTCACGTTTTTATTTTTAACAAACCTCGTACCCCAGCAGTCTATAACAACAACAATTTGTTAGTTTAAAATAAGGAATTAACTAACATTCTTCGTCCAACCTCCAGTTATTAAAACATTTTGACAGTACTTTTGATCATGGCTGATATTCCATTAAATTTTTGTTATACTTTTGAATAACCTTATAATCTATCCAACATTGAAAAAATCTGTATCTTCATCTCCAAAAATACATATAAAATCCAATTCAATAACCTGTTATCTCTGTTATCAGTTCTGCTATTCCATAGTCGAAGAAGCAATAGAACTGCTTCTAGTAAATGGCTTAATGTTGCTCTTTGAACAGCCAATTCAAGAAGAAGACACAAAGCATAATGTTGATCATGAAGTGGTATTTCATGTGACTGGGATGAGTAATTATCATCACTAAAAATCAAGACAAATCAAAATTTGTATATAAAAATAAATATAAATATTTGATGACTGACATTGATAAACATATACCCTAAAACAACTTGGCGCAAAAATTTCGTAGAACGGTCAACAACTTCAAGCCAAACGGAAGAAACTCCCGCATCATCAAACAAGTTTGCTTCTGGTAAGGACTGCAAAGCTTCTAATGATTCCTTCAGAATTTCGGTACAAAGATCAGAATCTTCCCCTTGCAAAACAAATTAAAATTAATTCATCTTTACCTTAACAAATACATTCAAAATTTTGATGAATAAATTAAAATTTAAAATAAGGTGCATTAACATAAATGTAGATAAATTGTATTGCAAATTAATATTATGGAAGATTAGATGATCAGCCCTAAAATAAAAGAGTAAAAAAATGGAAGCAATATGGTTTTAATACTCTCTTTCCGGAGGAAGTAAATTTACCTTCTCTATAAGTGATCTACAATGGAATCAGGTTAATTGGACTTATGGTCCAATGACACTGCAATAGAATACCACTCGAAGAGAAGAGAGGAGAAATGCATGCTCAGACAGAAGGAAAGAGCCGTGGAAAACCAGAAATAAACAAATAAATAATAATAAAGGAAGTAAGAAAGTTCTTTCAGCTAGTGAACACTGGCTGCAAACCATTCAAGCCGAGGTTTAACACTACAAGGATCAGGATAAGAATCTTTTGATGGAAAAAAGGAGGTGCTAAACATATGAAACGACCATCACAGCTCGCTACAGAGGGGAGGCGAGGCAAAAGTTCGAGATCATCCAAAAATTCCTCCAGGAGAGTTGGAGCCACCCGATTTTAAAGATGGAGAGGATGTCTTGTCCTTAAAAAACAATAAAGCTCCTTGTTCCGGCGGCCCACAAGCAGAGATATTGAAATAGGGTGGTGATGAGCTGACAAAGTACCTGCATGGCATTATAATAAAGGTGTAGCAACTTGAAGAAATCCCAGATGATTGGATGGGAAGTTTATTATGTCCCATTCACAAAAAAGAAGATGTTGTTGAATGTCAAACTATAGAGATATCTCCCTGCAGGGGTACAGCCTGGCATGTCTGTTGTTTAACTTGGCCCTGAAAGGTGCCATCAGAAGGTCAAATATCCAGGTGGGAGGAACTATTCTAATTAGAGAAGCACATTAGCATGCTCAAGCCTAACAGTGGCCATTCGAATTTGCCCTGGGATGGTTGACTTTTATTTCCCCACGGAATAAATCTCGACCAACCCACCAGGGTTAGAATAGGTTGGTTACACCTCTAGAGTAACCCCCCGTATGCCACTCATGGCCATGTAGGGGTACCGAACAAAAAAAAAAAAAAATCTGGTGCGTGCGCGCAACGCACAACTTTCACTTACTAACTTACTTAGATTAGAAATTGTGTTAACGCCACTTCTCAAAGTTCCACATTAATTTTTAATTTTTTTTTTTATTTAATCAAAATTTCATTTAGTTACCTTGAAAAAAATTATTTCCATTAAATGAACAGAACGGCTTTATTTATATAAAAGGGGGGTAAACAGGTGGGGCAACGGGAAGGCTGAAGAGTTAGACGAGTGCGGGAGTCTTCCTCACTTCATGCGAGAGCAAGAAACTATAGTGCCCTACTCACTGTTTCGCGCTCTCTGCCCTCCCTATCCCCATCAACGCCTACTGTCACCTTCTTGTGGTGCCCCCTGAGGAGTTTATAACTCGCGAACGACAGAGGCAGGGGACTTGCCAAAGGTGGTCTGGACTCCAGCCGCCCCAGGCAAGTCCCTTTTTGGACGTTTACATAGACAGTGGAACACTAGTTCCACTCCATGACCTGGCCTGAATGGACAACAACTCACTGTGCACCACAGCAACGCACAGACTAACAGTACAGACAAACTGAGCCTGCGAAGCGGCATGGATGGGGATGGGAAGGCTGTGGCTTCTATCCTACATGTGTCCGCCTAGCACCCGGCCTGGCAAGCACGTGTATTGGTGCCTATGTGTCGGAGCATAGGAGGTCCGAGGCTTTGGTAGTAGGACCCTTGAATGCTAAAAGCGGGTTGAGCATCCTCCCCGCAGTGAGAGCATATATTCCGGCTCCTTGACGGAACTCCAGGACTCTCAACGTTAACAACGCTGAGATGGGGGTATACCCCGGCGGATAGCCATACACGGAAGGGATTAACATCATGTCAGAGAATTTTTATTTTGACCTCAAACCTATATCTGTAGAGGACTTGTCCTCTCCAGAGCTATGCAAACAGTCGGAACCCGACACCCTAGATGAGGCTTCATTAGGACCCCTATTGAAGTCGCTCAACGACGAAGCCGAAAGGCTTCAAGAACACAGCACATTCAGGGGAGCCCTGGCGGAGCATGCAGCTCTTGTAGCTGCAGCCTCACAGGCCCCCTCACAAATACACTTATCAAGCCACTCATATTCAAGCGGGGACCAGACGGACGGCGGTCATGCTGCCACGTCGAGGAACCTGAAGAATGTGAGGAGGCGCCACAGGAGAAAGGCAAAAGCCTCTATCCTTTACAACCTACCAGCTACTGTGGTGCCCGCCCAAGGAAGGACAGCCAAGGATGCAAGGGCCCAACCAGGCCCGGCATTCGAAGCTGCTCCAACTGAGGGAAGGGCGCCCAAGCTGGGCCATCCTACTCCCGGCAGGGATACCCCCCAGAAGCCTGCGGCTATGGAGGCAAGGGCCAGTACTGGCCCGGCCAACAAAGCCGCTGGGCAGAAGGGGAGACCCTCCGGACACACACATACTCAATACACAAGGGCACAGCCAAACAGGCCAGCAGGTAAAACTGCAGGGCCTCAGAGGCCAAACCCTACACTACAGACTCAAAACAAAAGACCTAGAGTGTCACCTGGAACCTCTGCACCTGTGGCAAAGAAACCCAGGGAAACCACTGGGTCTGCAGTAAATTACGCTATGGCGGCCAAAGGACAGCTGGTGGCGGTGATACCGAGGGGTTATCCGCACATTCAGCTGATAAGAGACCACTGCGAAACCTTGCAGGACGAGATCACGGGCAGAGTTGACGAGCTAGACGTCGATGGAGACTACCACCCTCTGTTTGATGGCGCAAGCTTCAACAAGGGTGCATGCATCGTCTCCTGCCTGGACTCAGCAACTAAGGAATGGCTGGATAAAATTATCCCTGGCATTGTTCTGGAAGAGGGTCTAACCCTAAGGACGGGCGATGTCAGGGAGCTGACCAGGACGGTCAAGGTTGGAGCCTTCTTTCCAGGAAAGGTGCCTGCCGAGGACATCCTGCTTAAAAGGATCCAGATCCAGAATAGGGCAGTTGGTGGAATCAAGGAGTGGAGGCTGCACTATTCCAAGGAAATGGACAAGGGTTCCTTCATAATTATGAGGATACCCGAATATAGCATGGAGAGCCTCAAGACCAGAGGGATGAAGGTGGGCTGTGGCATGAAAACAGTCACCTTCAGACCGATGATCAGTGCGGCAGAACAGGCTCAACTGGTTACCCAGAAGAGCACGCCCATGGAGGTGATGGAAGAGCCGGAAAGAAAGCAAGAGGAGATGGTTCTACCGGCTCAACCCACTCCTACTGAAATGATCACCTGTGGCGGGGCAAAGCCCAAGGCTAGTGACAAGGCCCATCTGGAAGAACTAGCCAACCCACAGGCACCATCAGAAGTGGCTGCTGAGTGTCCAGTTGAGGAAGGCCCTGACTTGTGGAAGAAGGTGGGAGGACGGGGAAAGCCAAAAGGCCCAACAAACGTTGGGCCGGCTGGTGGACTCGGGCCACCACTGTCGCCACGGGACGGGCCCCCTGGCACAACCAACTAATAATCTCATTGAAGCTGCTGCAGATTAACCTCCACCACTGCATAGCTGCAAGTGGAGTGTTGCAACAATACATAAAAGGTAAGAATATTGACATAATCTTTATTCAAGAACCTTACCTTCTTAAAGGCAAGCTCAAAGGGCTGAATATGTCGGGATATAATATTATCTCTGTGACTGACAACCCTAGAGCATGCATCCTTTATAGAAAGGAATTAAAACTGCTGCCTCTTTGGCAAATCTGTTCCAGAGATTCTGCAGCAGCCATATTCACTCCCCATGGGAGCTCAAATAAATCCATCACGTTGCTGGCTGGGTACCTACCCTATGAGGATAAGGAGCCCACAGCAATGCTGGAGCGAGTCAGAGAAGCTACGGGCGAGCAGCAGCTCATTGCTGCCCTCGACAGTAATGCCCACCACCATATTTGGGGCAGTACCAACACCAACCAAAGAGGTGAGCAAATTCTTGAATTCATCATAAACTATGATCTTGACATTTTGAATAGCGGGGACAAACCAACGTTTTTCAATAGGTTAAGATCGGAAGCAATAGATATAACATTAGCCACTAAACCAATCAGTAGGTACATTGTGGACTGGCACGTCTCAGACGAAGAGACGTGCTCAGACCACAGGTACATTAGATTTGACCTACTGAACAGCAACGGTTATGCAGCTGAATACAGGAACCCCAGACTGACTAACTGGGAGACCTACTGCACTAACCTTGAAACACACTTAATTGATTGTCCAAATAGAATTAACAATTCATGGCAGCTAGACTGCCTGAACGCCACACTTACAGATGCTATGATCAAGTCCTATCATAGCAGCTGCACGCTAAGGAAAAAGAAATCCAACAGGAAAGTTTCCTGGGTATGGACCACAAAGAAATCACGATAGGCACATTCATCGATATAGAAGGTGCCTTCGACAGAACTCCTCACAGAGTGATTGAGAAAACCCTGTTGGAGAGGAAAATTGATGAAGTTTCTGTCAGATGGATTATGACCATGCTGAGGGAAAGACAAATAATTTCTGAATTAGGATTCAGCAAGATACTAATCAAACCCAAAGGTGGATGTCCTCAGGGTGGATTGATATCCCCGCTACTGTGGTGCTTAGTAGTGGACTCACTATTGACAAAACTAAACACCTCAGGCTTTTATGCACAGGGATATGCTGATGACATCGCAGTCCTAGTTGGAGGTAGACATCAAAATGTCCTATCTGACCTCCTAAACAACGTAACCAGAATCATAACGAACTGGTGCAAGAACAATGGACTTAATATTAATCCACAGAAAGTAAGCATTTGTATCTTCAGCTCGAAGAGAAAAATAGCCATCAAACTACCAACAATTGAGGGAGTCCAGCTGAGCCAAAGCAAAACAGTCAAGCACCTGGGCGTTATGCTGGACAACAAACTCAATTGGGCTAAACACGTGGAACACACGACCAACAAAGCCCTGAAGTGTCTATGGGCCTGCAAGAGGGCAATAGGCAAAGACTGGGGACTAAAGCCCAAAATGACATTTTGGCTCTACACCATGGCCATTAAACCCATGGTGTTATAATCTTCCCTAGTCTGGTGGCACAAGGCAGGGACAAGCAGAAATAAAACCCAGTTGAACAAACTGCAAAGATTAGCCTGCCTCATGACAACTGGGGCTATGAAAACTACACCCACCGCCACCATGGAACTGATGTTAAATCTAGCTCCACTGCACATGGAGGTGGAAGCGCAAGCCCTAAAGGCCTGCTACAGAATCGTAAAGCTAAATTTAACCTCAAAAGTACAAACTAATTGGGGACACTGGAAGATATTCCAAGAGCTTGAAAAGGATAAACTCCTATCCATGTTTTCTGACATTCAGATCAGGGGCTCATTGGAAACCAACTTTAATACCAGTAAAAAGGTCAACACATCACATATACCAAACAATGGCATATGCTGCTATACAGATGGCTCACTCACCAATAGCGGGTCGGGTGCGGGCATCTGGAGGAAAGACAAACCCAATGAAGGTATATATGCCTCATTGGGTAAATTCACCACCGTCTTCCAATCAGAGATGCTGGCAATCAGCCACTGCGCCTTTGAACTGTTGAGGGAACAACTGTCTGGGAGGACAATCACTATCTACACAGATAGCCAAGCTGCACTGGGTGCACTCAATAACATAGACATTAACTCCAAGGTTGTATGGGAGTGTAAAACAAGACTCAACAGCCTAGCAAACAATAACAGAGTGAATGTAGAATGGCTGCCAGGCCATACTGGCATACCAGGAAATGAGAATGCAGACACTCTAGCCAGGAAAGGATCCAACATCAAACCCATCACTCCCGAACCGGTGTGTGGCATCAGCAAAAGCTCTGCCAAAAGGAGGATAGAGGAGATCTATGGAGCAAAAAGAAAACAATTTTGGATGACGCAAAACCTACGACACTCCAAATTGTTCCTAGAGAGTCCTTCTGCCAAGAGGAGTGGCGAAATTCTAAATCTTGACAGGAATGCTATTAAAAGACTTACAGCTATATACACCGGACACTGTAAGCTTAGAAGTCATATGTACAGGCTCAAACTGGCGGCATCACCAATTTGTCGATACTGCGAGAAAGAGCGTGAAATAGCCTTTCACATAGTCTGCCGCTGTGACAGACTCGCAGCACTTAGATTCAGGTTGTTTGGCCTGGACCGCATCACTGACCCTAAGGCGCATGAGGTAATCAACCCAAGCAGCCTACTCAAGTTTACTGAGGTTCTTAAAATTAGCCTCTAGGGCAGCTTGGAACCCAGGCAAGAATTTAGGCGCACAATAGGCCCATATGAGCCGCGGTGCACTTGCCTCCAATAAAAAAAAAAAAAAAAAAAAAAAAAAAAAAAAAAAAAAAAAAATATATATATATACAATGGCCTGTCATTAAAGGGGTACTCCGCATGCTTGGGCTCAATTGTTTTATGAGTTAACGGAATATTTTTCTTTTTTTCTCCTGTATATGTTCACTTGATTTTTTTCATATTTCATATTTAGCTCTTTCTTATTTTTAGGCGAAACGAGAGACAAATAATTTCTCTATAAAAACAAATACAAAATTACTTTATAGAAAAACAAAAAAGGCCCCTTCCCCATTTTAGCCCCCTCAAAACATTTTAATAATGATAAAGCTCACCTGATATTAAAGAAGACTTGATTTTGATTAAACATGAAGAATTTGATGAAAATCATTAAAGCCATTTTTGGGATAATCGAAAAAAAGGTAAAAATTGGAAAAAAAGTTATGAAATAAAGTGCCCTATCCGTTAGACCAATTTTGATGAAATTTATACCAACACTAAATACCCGATTTCAGGTTCGCACGGTTTATAGTTTTTGAGCTAGTATGTACACACACACACACACACACACACACACACACACACACACACACACACACACACACACACACACACACACACACACACACACACACACACACACACACACACACACACACACACACACACACACACACACACACACACACACACACACACACACACACACACACACAAACACACACACACACAAACACACAAACACACACACACACACACACACACACACACACACACACACACACACACACACACACACACACACACACACACACACACTCACACACACACAGACACACACTCACACACACACAGACACACACTCACACACACACAGACACACACTCACACACACACACACACACACTCACACACACAGACACACACACACACACCCGTGTGGAGTTGCTAGTCTCCCATCGGGCGCCTCCCCAGGTGGCGGATAGGGGGATTTCCACCAGATATGGTGGGAACCGGGAGTAACACCCGGGGTGGACCAAAACTAGACACAAATCCAGGCGCGACGGTTCCTATTATAGGCGGCGTACTGGTCAGCGTCTGTCTCAGGTTAGATGCGGCTGTTTTCAAACCTGGCAGGAGGTATAAAATGCGAACTTTTGAAGATATTTAGGATGGGAGACAAATCTAACTCTGTTACGGTGCAGGGGCACGGAACCCCAGTACCGGCGTCGAAAGGGAATGAGAAAGCGGGTTCCCCGGCGTCGTCATCATATGACCGCAGTGCTACAGTGGTAGAAGACTTGGCCATTGAAGCATTTAATACTACAAGACTAACTACGAAATTATGCAGAATCTTGGACGTAAGATAAGCAGGCTTCTCTCTTTCATACGTACGAGGCATAACGTTCATGGTGAGATAAGGAGTTATGCATGTGAAATCCAACTATACTTTGTAAAGCTGGAAACGGCTTCCCTCCATATCGAAACTGCAGATGTCTATGCCCAAACAAAGGAGATAAGTCCACCAAGAAAGGATGGTGTTAATCTTAAAACCGAGGGGACAGTAACCACACCCTCCTTGGCGGGCGATAAGAAGAAGAAGAAGAAGGCCAAGAAACTGGAAACACAGAATGTAGACCTAGCTGTACACCAGGACGTAGACGGTCCCCAAATATCGGTAGGTCAAAGTAAGAAACCACAAGAACATTGGCAAGAAGTACGCAAAAGGACGAGGAAGAAACCTCGGCTTAAGACTCCAAGACCTGACGCGGTAATTGTGAAAATACCTGAGAACCAGACCTACGCAGAGGTCTTGCGAAAAGTAAAAAATGACCCGGCAATGACTGATCTGGTGGCCTCAATAACCAAGGTCCCAAAAATCAATAAAGGCGATCTTCTTCTGCAGTTGGACCGTAAGAAAGAGCAAAATCTTGAGCGGTTGAAAAACTCAATGGAGGGAGTACTAGGTGAAGGGAGGGAAGTGAGAACTTGGAAGGAGGAGTCCCTTTTCGAACTTAGAGGTTTGGATGCTATCACTACCAAGGAGGAGGTTGCGGAGGCCTTGAAATATGTGTTAGGTGAAGAGCCAGTACCGATCGCAGCAGTAAGATCTATCCGCCAGACATATGGAGGTACGCAAACAGCGGTAATTTCACTGCCAGTTCTACAGGCTAGGAAGATTATGGCCCAAGGTAAAGTTCGGGTTGGCCTGGTCATTAGCCGTATACGTGAAAAATGCAGAGTTCCGAAGTGTTTCCGCTGCTGGGAGTATGGACACATAGCTCGGAAGTGTGTAGGAGAGGATAGGACATCCTTATGTTGAAACTGTAGCCAAGCAGGTCATAAAGCTTCTGAATGTGTACAGAAACCTCAATGCGCATTATGTGCAGGAAATGATGATGCTGACCACCCCAGCGGAAGTAGTAAGTGCCCAGCTTTTCGTTCAGCATTGAAATCCATGAGGCAAGCTCAACAACACCGTAGATGAGGATTCTCCAGTTGAATTTGAATCATTGTGAAGCTGCTCAGGATCTCCTTTACCAAACTGTATGGGAACAGCGCATCGACGTCGCTATTCTCTGTGAACAATACAAAAATATGGAAAGCAGCTCATGGGTACACGATGTTAGTGGCAAAGCTGCTATCTGGGCCTGTGCCTCCCAAGCTATTCAGGTAGCGAATACTGCATCGCATCCAGGCTTTGTATGGGCGAAGATCAATGATATATATATCTTTAGCTGCTATGCCTATCCCTGCATCACAATCGAAGACTTCGCGATTTTATTGGACCGCATTGTATTGGATGCTAGTTACCATAAACACGCTATAATTGCAGGAGATTTCAATGCTTGGGCAACGAAATGGGGAAGTAGAATAACAAGCCGACGTGGCGAAGTTCTCCTAGAAGCTTTTGCACAAATGATTGACATGATCCTCATGAACACCGGAACAAATCCGACCTTTGCTAGAGCGGGAAGATCGTCTATTATAGACTTGGCATTTATCAGCACTCGCCTGCAACGGATCGCCACCTGGAAGATCTGTGAATTTTATACTCACAGTGATCATCAGGCGATTTTGATTACGTTGAATACGCCCCAAAGAAAGAAGAGTATTCGATACAAGTCTGTTGGCTGGAATAAGAAGACTTTTGATGATAATTCATTTAGCCTAATGCTGGAGGATGAATGTGAATTGACAGGGTCGGCCGAGGAAAAGGCGCGTATACTTACCTCTTTTATTTCTAAGGCTTGTGATACAGCAATGACTCGCAGAAAGCCTGGCAAATACCATTCCCCAGTATACTGGTGGACGGCGACTATAGCCGATCTTCGTCACTGCTGCAATCTAGCAAGAAGACGCTACCAGCGAGCGAGACATCGTCCAGAGTTTTCGGAGCTTCAAGAAGAGTTCAAAAGAGCTAGAAGGAATCTCCGACGAGCCATTAAAGAAAGTAAGCGACGTTGCTGGAGAGAGCTCTGTGATGAGGTGGATGCAGACCCATGGGGTAGGCCTTATAAAATAGTTCTTGGTAAACTAAACAAAGGCACGAAACAGCTCTCCACAAGAACGGAGGTTGTGGATAATATTGTCAGGGCATTATTCCCGGAACAGGCGAATACTATGGGGTGTATAGACAATATGCATGATAACGACTTCCCACCAGTAACTGAGGAAGAGATAGAGGACATCGCCTCAGATTTACAGCATGGCAAGGCACCAGGATTGGATGGAATCCCAAATATGGCCCTTAAGGTGGCTCTCAGGAAGCGGCCAGATCTTTTTATCGACCTCTTCAATTCTTGCATTCGTGAAGGCTCAATTCCAAAACCTTGGAAGAGACAGCGCCTTGTATTGGTTTCAAAGGGTAAAGGAAAACTGGAAGATCCGACAACTTACCGTCCGATTTGTTTACTGGATACCATGGGTAAGGCTTTCGAAAAAATCCTTTTCCTCATACTACAAGAGTTCACGGAGGGACCAAATGGCCTCTCGAAGTTTCAGTATGGATTTCGTAAAGGACGTTCCACGGTAGATGCTATTAGAGTGGTAATAGAGATAGCCCGTACAGCAATTGCAGGAGCAAGGTGGAGGAGAGGGGCTAAGAGTTATGCAGCAGTCATCACTCTTGATGTTAAGAATGCTTTTAATACCGCAAATTGGACCCGTAAATTAGATGCCTTACGGACCATGGAGGTGCCAGTCTATCTTATGAGAGTCCTTACAGATTACTTCAGAGATAGAGTTCTGTTTTATTTCTCTGATAATGGCCAAAGGAGATACAAGGTGACAGGTGGTGTCCCACAGAGCTCTGTACTGGGACCTCTCCTATGGAACGTCATGTACGACGGCATATTCAAGTTACCAATGCCAGAAGGAACCACAATAGTAGGATTTGCAGATGATATTGCAGTGATAGTGGCGGCAAAGTACTTGGAAGAAGTTACCCTCACAGCCAACCAGGCTGTTGCCACGGTCCGCGCTTGGCTGACTTCAGTGGGCCTGCAGCTTGCCGATCACAAAACAGAGGTTCTCTTAACCACTAGCAGGAAGCAAACTGAAACCATCATTGTTACGGTGGGTAGACACGAAATACGTTCGCAATCTTCCCTAAAATACCTAGGGGTCATGATTGATGATCGCCTCCGGTTTAAAGTCCACATGGATTATGTCTGCGGTAAAGCTGTTAAAATAGCATCCTCGTTGTCAAGCCTTATGCCAAATGTTGGAGGACCTAGGGAGAGCCGCAGAAGGCTTCTTGCTGCGGTTGTTACGTCGATTATGCTTTATGCAGCTCCAATCTGGAAAGAGGCGTTGGTCATCAAGTCATACAGGAGACAGATGGTTTCCGTTTATCGTCGAGTGGCACTGAGGACAGCAAGTGCTTTCAGAACTGTTTCCTATGAAGCAGTGTGTGTGATAGCCAGAATGCCGCCAGTTGAACTTCTTGTAGAAGAAAGAAGTAGGCATTATGGACGACGCTCTCACGTTTCCAGAGAAGAAGAACGAAAAATAACTATCGATCTGTGGCAGCAGCGATGGAAGGCAGCTGATTCTGGGAGTTGGACTAGAAGATTAATACCCGATGTTGGCTTGTGGTATGGTCGCCGTCATGGGGAAGTAGACTTTTACATAACCCAATTGTTGACTGCTCATGGATGCTTTAGAGCCTACCAGAACCGATTTAAACTGGATAATACAGCAGAATGCCCAGCATGTCAGTCTATCGAGGAAACAGCGGAGCACGTGTTTTTCGAATGCATTCGCTTTGCTGGAGAAAGAAGTGAAATGGAGAGATTGTTTGGAGAAAGAATCACTCCAGAAAACATAGTGAGCCATATGCTGCGCTCGGACCTACATTGGGAAGCAGCGAAAAAATTCGCTACAGTCGTCCTTAAGAAGTTGAGAGCAGAAGAGAGAGCTAGGAGAAGTAATTAGCATGGAAACATAACAATCACACGACGAGGACTATGAGGCGGCACAAAGCCAGTCCCCCTACACGAAGTAATGCCTAACGGTGGTCCCGTGGAGGGTGGGAAACAGGTGTAAGGAGGTGGTTTTAGTGGGTAAAAATCCCACACACGGATAGGTACGGGCCTATCCGCGTCTTTTGAAGATTTCCACCTACCTTCGTAAAAAAAAAAAAACACACACACAAACACACACACACACACCCGTGTGGAGTTGCTAGTCTCCCATCGGGCGCCTCCCCAGGTGGCGGATAGGGGGATTTCCACCAGATATGGTGGGAACCGGGAGTAACACCCGGGGTGGACCAAAACTAGACACAAATCCAGGCGCGACGGTTCCTATTATAGGCGGCGTACTGGTCAGCGTCTGTCTCAGGTTAGAGGCGGCTGTTTTCAAACCTGGCAGGAGGTATAAAATGCGAACTTTTGAAGATATTTAGGATGGGAGACAAATCTAACTCTGTTACGGTGCAGGGGCACGGAACCCCAGTACCGGCGTCGAAAGGGAATGAGAAAGCGGGTTCCCCGGCGTCGTCATCATATGACCGCAGTGCTACAGTGGTGGAAGACTTGGCCATTGAAGCATCTAATACTACAAGACTAACTACGACAGAAGTTATGCAGAATCTTGGACGTAAGATAAGCGGGCTTCTCTCTTTCGTACGAGGCATAACGTTCATGGTGAGATAAGGAGTTATGCATGTGAAATCCAACTATACTTTGAAAAGCTGGAAACGGCTTCCCTCCATATCGAAACTACAGATGGCTATGCCCAAACAAAGGAGATCAGTCCACCAAGAAAGGATGGTGTTAATCTTAAAACCGAGGGGACAGTAACCACAGCCTCCTTGGCGGGCGATAAGAAGAAGAAGAAGAAGGCCAAGAAACTGGAAACACAGAATGTAGACCTAGCTGTACACCAGGACGTAGACGGTCCCCAAATATCGGTAGGTCAAAGTAAGGAACCACAAGAACATTGGCAAGAAGTGCGCAAAAGGACGAGGAAGAAACCTCGGCTTAAGACTCCAAGACCTGACGCGGTAATTGTGAAAATACCTGAGAACCAGACCTACGCAGAGGTCTTGCGAAAAGTAAAAAATGACCCGGCAATGACTGATCTGGTGGCCTCAATAACCAAGGTCCCAAAAATCAATAAAGGCGATCTTCTTCTGCAGTTGGACCGTAAGAAAGAGCAAAATCTTGAGCGGTTGAAAAACTCAATGGAGGGAGTACTAGGTGAAGGGAGGGAAGTGAGAACTTGGAAGGAGGAGTCCCTTTTCGAACTTAGAGGTTTGGATGCTATCACTACCAAGGAGGAGGTTGCGGAGGCCTTGAAATCTGTGTTAGGTGAAGAGCCAGTACCGATCGCAGCAGTAAGATCTATCCGCCAGACATATGGAGGTACGCAAACAGCGGTAATTTCACTGCCAGTTCTACAGGCTAGGAAGATTATGGCCCAAGGTAAAGTTCGGGTTGGCCTGGTCATTAGCCGTATACGTGAAAAATGCAGAGTTCCGAAGTGTTTCCGCTGCTGGGAGTATGGACACATAGCTCGGAAGTGTGTAGGAGAGGATAGGACATCCTTAAGTTGAAACTGTAGCCAAGCAGGTCATAAAGCTTCTGAATGTGTACAGAAACCTCAATGCGCATTATGTGCAGGAAATGATGATGCTGACCACCCCAGCGGAAGTAGTAAGTGCCCCGCTTTTCGTTCAGCATTGAAATCCATGACGCAAGCTCAACAACACCGTAGATGAGGATTCTCCAGTTGAATTTGAATCATTGTGAAGCTGCTCAGGATCTCTTTTACCAAACTGTACGGGAACAGCGCATCGACGTCGCTATTCTCTGTGAACAATACAAAAATATGGAAAGCAGCTCATGGGTACACGATGTTAGTGGCAAAGCTGCTATCTGGGCCTGTGCCTCCCAAGCTATTCAGGTAGCGAATACTGCATCGCATCCAGGCTTTGTATGGGCGAAGATCAATGATATATATATCTTTAGCTGCTATGCCTATCCCAGCATCACAATCGAAGACTTCGCGATTTTATTGGACCGCATTGTATTGGAGGCTAGTTACCATAAACCAGCTATAATTGCAGGAGATTTCAATGCTTGGGCAACGGAATGGGGAAGTAGAATAACAAGCCGACGTGGCGAAGTTCTCCTAGAAGCTTTTGCACAAATGAATGACATGATCCTCATGAACACCGGAACAAATCCGACCTTTGCTAGAGCGGGAAGATCGTCTATTATAGACTTGGCGTTTATCAGCACTCGCCTGCAACGGATCGCCACCTGGAAGATCTGTGAATTTTATACTCACAGTTATCATCAGGCGATTTTGATTACGTTGAATACGCCCCAAAGAAAGAAGAGTATTCGATACAAGTCTGTTGGCTGGAATAAGAAGACTTTTGATGATAATTCATTTAACCTAATGCTGGAGGATGAATGTGAATTGACAGGGTCGGCCGAGGAAAAGGCGCGTATACTTACCTCTTTTATTTCTAAGGCTTGTGATACAGCAATGACTCGCAGAAAGCCTGGCAAATACCATTCCCCGGTATACTGGTGGATGGAGACTATAGCCGATCTTCGTCACTGCTGCAATCTAGCAAGAAGACGCTACCAGCGAGCGAGACATCGTCCAGAGTTTTCGGAGCTTCAAGAAGAGTTCAAAAGAGCTAGAAGGAATCTCCGACGAGCCATTAAAGCAAGTAAGCGACGTTGCTGGAGAGAGCTCTGTGATGAGGTGGATGCAGACCCATGGGGTAGGCCTTATAAAATAGTTCTTGGTAAACTAAACAAAGGCACGAAACAGCTCCCAACAAGAACGGAGGTTGTGGATAATATTGTCAGGGCATTATTCCCGGAACAGGCGAATACTATGGGGTGTATAGACAATATGCATGATAACGACTTCCCACCAGTAACTGAGGAAGAGATAGAGGACATCGCCTCAGATTTACAGCATGGCAAGGCACCAGGATTGGATGGAATCCCAAATATGGCCCTTAAGGTGGCTCTCAGGAAGCGGCCAGATCTTTTTATCGACCTCTTCAATTCCTGCATTCGTGAAGGCTCAATTCCAAAACCTTGGAAGAGACAGCGCCTTGTATTGGTTCCAAAGGGTAAAGGAAAACTGGAAGATCCGACAACTTACAGTCCGATTTGTTTACTGGATACCATGGGTAAGGCTTTCGAAAAAATCCTTTTCCTCAGACTACAAGAGTTCACGGAGGGTCCAAATGGCCTCTCGAAGTTTCAGTATGGATTTCGTAAAGGACGTTCCACGGTAGATGCTATTAGAATGGTAATAGAGATAGCCCGTACAGCAATTGCAGGAGCAAGGTGGAGGAGAGGGGCTAAGAGTTATGCAGCAGTCATCACTCTTGATGTTAAGAATGCTTTTAATACCGCGAATTGGACCCGTATATTAGATGCCTTACGGACCATGGAGGTGCCAGTCTATCTTATGAGAGTCCTTACAGATTACTTCAGAGATAGAGTTCTGT
Source organism: Aelia acuminata (assembly GCA_911387785.2). Classification (NCBI taxonomy): domain Eukaryota; kingdom Metazoa; phylum Arthropoda; class Insecta; order Hemiptera; family Pentatomidae; genus Aelia; species Aelia acuminata. The sequence goes on from OU426982.1 coordinate 89,730,213, forward strand.
TTTATTTCTCTGATAATGGCCAAAGGAGATACAAGGTGGTGTCCCACAGGGCTCTGTACTGGGACCTCTCCTATGGAACGTCATGTACGACGGCATCTTCAAGTTACCAATGCCAGAAGGAACCACAATAGTAGGATTTGCAGATGATATTGCAGTGATAGTGGCGGCAAAGTACTTGGAAGAAGTTACCCTCACAGCCAACCAGGCTGTTGCCACGGTCCGCGCTTGGCTGACTTCAGTGGGCCTGCAGCTTGCCGATCACAAAACAGAGGTTCTCTTAACCACTAGCAGGAAGCAAACTGAAACCATCATTGTTACGGTGGGTAGACACGAAATACGTTCGCAATCTTCCCTAAAATACCTAGGGGTCATGATTGATGATCGCCTCCGGTTTAAAGTCCACATGGATTATGTCTGCGGTAAAGCTGCTAAAATAGCATCCTCGTTGTCACGCCTTATGCCAAACGTTGGAGGACCTAGGGAGAGCCGCAGAAGGCTTCTTGCTGCGGTTGTTACGTCGATTATGCTTTATGCAGCTCCAATCTGGAAAGAGGCGTTGGTCATCAAGTCATACAGGAGACAGATGGTTTCCGTTTATCGTCGAGTGGCACTGAGGACAGCAAGTGCTTTCAGAACTGTTTCCTATGAAGCAGTGTGTGTGATAGCCAGAATGCCGCCAGTTGAACTTCTTGTAGAAGAAAGAAGTAGGCATTATGGACGACGCACTCACGTATCCAGAGAAGAAGAACGAAAAATAACTATCGATCTGTGGCAGCAGCGATGGCAGGCAGCTGATTCTGGGAGTTGGACTAGAAGATTAATACCCGATGTTGGCTTGTGGTATGGTCGCCGTCATGGGGAAGTAGACTTTTACATAACCCAATTGTTGACTGCTCATGGATGCTTTAGAGCCTACCAGAACCGATTTAAACTGGATAATATAGCAGAATGCCTAGCATGTCAGTCTATCGAGGAAACAGCGGAGCACGTGTTTTTCGAATGCATTCGCTTTTCTGGAGAAAGAAGTGAAATGGAGAGATTGTTTGGAGAGAGAATCACTCCAGAAAACATAGTGAGCCATATGCTGCGCTCGGACCTACATTGGGAAGCAGCGAAAAAATTCGCTACAGTCGTCCTTAAGAAGTTGAGAGCAGAAGAGAGAGCTAGGAGAAGTAATTAGCGTGGAAACATAACAATCACGCGACGAGGACTATGAGGCGGCACAAGCCAGTCCCCCTCCACGAAGTAATGCCTAACGGTGGTCCCGTGGAGGGTGGAAAACAGGTGTAAGGAGGTGGTTTTAGTGGGTAAAAATCCCACACACGGATAGGTACGGGCCTATCCGCGTCTTTTGAAGATTTCCACCTACCTTCGTTAAAAAAAAAAAAAAAAAAAAAAAAAAAAAAAAAAAAAAAAAAAAAAAAACACCCACACACACACACAAACACACACACAAACACACAGACCATTTCGCGGGACTTGGTTATTTGGACTCAGGGGGCCCCAAAACGTGTATTTCCGTTGAAAACCGGAAGTCGAAATTTTTCACGATCGAAATACTTCCACTTACTATATATTTCATATATAGGTAAGTGAAAGTAAAAAACTAAAAAAAAATTAGAGAAGCACAGATCCTGGAATTTGTTTATGATCTGGAAATCGTTATAAGAAGCATTGCTGCTGTGAAGGAAGCATTTATTAACCTTCAGAAAGAAGTGCGCAGATCACAAGAAGAAATTCGCAACCCAGAAGCTCAAAACCCAGAGAAGGCCCAACAGTATGCGATGAGACTGGAAAATGAAGAACTCTCATCCATACAATTGACATAAATCATTCCTGGAATGTATACAAGAAAGCGATCCTCAGCGTGACAAAAGAGGTCTTGGTTCGACAATGAGTGTCAGGCGGTCACAGTCAGGAAAAATGATGCATACAAACAGATGCTTCAAAGAAGGCACACCCGCAACTCAGTTCTGGAGTATAGAGAGAAAAGGAGGACAGAGAAGAAACTTCACAGGCTGAAAAAAAGGAGATAGCACAAAGACCAACCAAATGGAACAAAGCAGGCAAGATAACGATATAAGTAAATTTTACCAAACTGCGAACAGTCAGCGGAAACCATTTAAACCCCAGACAAATGCATGCAGAGATCAATATGGAACCTTATTATTGGATAAAGAAAGTGTACTGAACAGATGGAAGAACCATTTCAGAGCACTATTAGGGGGCAGTGAAACAGATTTGGGCACTATCCGAGTAAAAAAGTACTAGTTACGGATACAAGATACAAGTTACAGATACTTTTTTACTCGGATACTGTACTCGAATCCCTCCGAAATTTTCAAATGTATCCGAGTACTTCGGTATTTAGTTATTTTTTCATGGATACTATTTCGGATACTTCTACTTCTGGGGCTGGGAATGTTTATAATTCTATTATTATTCTAATATTCTATTAAAATTATAAAAAAATTATTAGTATTAAGCCATCAACATTGTATCGTTTCCAAATAAGGGTCCAATATCCAAAGCGTTAATTTTGACAAAAAGTAATAATTTAAAAAAAAACGATAGGAATATTCCATTGTGAAAATTATTTTCTTTTTTTATCTTTTCGGATTTTTAAAATTGTAAACTACTGTGATGATAATAGTGGCTTAGAATTGGAAAATACTACCGATTTTAAAATTCGATGCTGGGGGGGGGCATTTTTTAACTTTCCGTTTTCTTCGAGAAGAGTCTTTATGGTAACGGGGGAGCAGATTTTGAAAATAGTTACATTTTTAAAATTTGGTTGGGGAGGGAGTACGATTTTTTTTATAACTTCTGATTAATTTGTTATGAGTGTCAGTCTCTATGTTTACGTGTTCGGGGGGGGGGGGAGTATTCCTCATTCCACAACTTTAAATTCACGGATTATTTTGAAATGTGGGACTCGTTTTATGATAATGGCGTCTTATTTTTTGTTGGTGTAGGGGGAGCAGGACTTGCTACTTTTGAGAGATCTGTAACTTCTCATTTTTTTTTTTATGATGTTCTATCATATATTAATGCAGTCGTAGATTTTGAAAAAAAATTCTATTAAAAATTTTAAAGGATGTGTTGCGGTTACCTCTCCAAAAATTTAAACTTCAATATATGGATATCTTTCAAATGAAGGTCTATTGTTTTGTAAGAGAGATTGATTATAAGCTTTTGATAGCATTTCCAAATCAAATTCAACCACTTCTTCATGTTTACCTAAGCATATTATATCATGACCAGGTAAACATTAACATTAATATTTATTTTAAAGTTCGAGTGGTGGGGGGGGGCCTATAATATTGAAAACGGTAACATTTTCGAATTTCTTTTAAACGGGTGTCCATTACTATGTTATGGACGGTATTTTTGAAAAAATATTCATTTTGTATTTTAGTGAGTGGGGAGGGGGGGGGGGGGCAAACTATAAAGAGTTAGAATTTTGGATTTCTTTCACACGGGGATCAAATTTTATGTTATCGGGGACGTTGTTTTAGAAAAAAATATTTATTTTGTATTTTAATAGCGGTGGTGAGGGGGGTGGGCGCACTAAAAAGATGTTAGATTTTCGGAGTTTTTTCACACAGAGGTCCAATATTATGTTATCGGGGACGTTTTTTTTTGAAAAAAATATTCATTATGTATTTTAATAGCGGTGGAGAGGGGGGCCTCACTAATACTGGTAATAAATACCATTTTTGATTTCTTTCATATCAGGGTCTAATATCATGTTATGTAGGACAGTCTATACAAAATTAATATTGAGTAATATTGAATATTTTTGAATGTGATTTGATACTGAAAAATCATAATTTTTTTTATTTTATTTTTCATGAGTTTTTACCTTTAATTATGGGATCGATTTTTAATAATATTCCCGCACCTACCCCCTATTTTTGACTCCGTTCTCGTTCAATTTGTATGCTTTCCAGGTATGATACCTGAAGCCCGAAAATAGGGTTAAGGGGGTGGGTCAGAGAGGTTTTTAATAATATTCCCGCACCTACCCCTATTAGACAGCAATTTCGTACCTAGAAAGCATACAAATTGAACGGGAACGGAGTCTTAGGCAGTCTAAAAGTTGCTAATTAAATTGAAAGAGTAAAAAGGAGTAATTAAATGAAAATATTAATAAAATTAAAAAAAATAAATAAATAAAATCGAGCGTAGCCACGGCTCTACATACAGACTTACAACAACCGACTATCCAACAACATATACGGATGCTTTACTATAAAGAAGTTAGATTTTCGGAGTTCATTCACACAGAGCTCTAATATTATGTTATTGGGGACGTTGTTTTTGAAAAAATGTTTATTTTGTATTTTAATAGCGGTGGAGGGGGGGGGGGGGGCGCACTAAAAAGAAGTTAGATTTTCGGAGTTCTTTCTCCAATATTATGTTATCGGGGACATTGTTTTTGAAAAAATATTTATTTTGTATTTTAATAGTGGTGGAGAGGGGGGTGGGCGCACTAAAAAGAGGTCCAATATTATGTTATCGGGGACGTTTTTTTTAAAAAAAATATTTATTATGTATTTTAATAGCGGTGGAGAGGGGGGGGCCTCACTAATACTGGTAATGAATACTATTTTTGATTTCTTTCATATCAGGGTCTAATATCATGTTATGTAGGACAGTCTATACGAAATTAATATTGAATATTTTTGAATGTGATCTGATATTGAAAAATCATAATTTTTTTTATGAGTTTTTACCTTTAATTATGGGATCATATGTGTTTGTTAACACAATAGGATTAAAATATTACCTGGGATCATTTGGTAATTACTTTTCATTTTCCGTTTTAACAATAAATTGTTACCCACTAAAATACAAAATGAAAATTTGTTTTCAAAAAAATCCCGATAACATTAAATCGGGCCCCTGTGTAAAAGAAATCCGAAATTCTAACTTTTCTACAATGCGCCCCCCCTCCCCCCCCCCCCCCCCCCCCCCCCCCAACACACCAAAATACAAAATGAATATGTTTTTCAATAACCTCAATAAAATTCAATAACATAAAATTGGAATCCCCTATAAAATAAATATTAATGTTAATGGATACCTGGTCATGATATAATATGCTTAGGTAAGGGGGTAGACCGGGCGAACATGAATTTGACTTGGAAATACTATATATTCATTGGTGGTGGCTATTCATCCATAAATTTAACCTGGTCTCATTTCATTCTAGGAAAGGAAATGATATTTATTGCAAACGGTTTCTTTGTTTATAAGTTAAAAAATCGTTCCGATCCAGGTGAGCGTTTGCCTTATTTTTCCATTTAATTTTTATTTATAAGCATTTCTAAATGTTCTAAGAAATTATTTTTAGGGGCCTAACATTCACATTTAGCAAAAATAATTATTACTATCGATGCTAATTATTCATATCGGACTTTAAAAGCAGCAAATGCATACTACCAAGCATTATTTCTTTAGTTTATTGTCCAGTCCATGTATTTTTTTTTGCCCCAAAATAACTTCCTGTGTGACCATTGATTAGTCAATGTGAATATATACATGTAATGTTTTAAGAAAATTCTTTGTAGTATTGAAGTCACCTTTTAAAAGTTAATTTTTTACTGATTCGCCAGATTTTTCTAGAATTTATGTTTAAAGTGTTTAATTGTAAGTACTTCTTTGAGTAGATTTAATGTAAAAATTTTCATTCTGCCATTAAACGAAATATTGTACTAAATATATTAAAAAACAAAAACAAACTATTTTATTATGAAATATGAAAAACCGGAATCATTTAAATAATGCCCAAGTCTGCTTGTGTGTACTCTCACTTTTATCTTATTATTGAGTCCAGATATGAACAATTTGTATACTGTACCATCTATTGTATATTGCTAGGTTTACAATTCCTTATCTTAATTTTACACCTGGTCGTTGTGTACCCTTTCACTTCAAAAGGGTTGAGTTTCCCTGAAGTAAACCCTTTGAAGTCGGCAAATTAACCTCTCCTACCTCTACCCTCATAATTTTGCCCTAGTCTCTGCAATACTCTTTACTCAGAAATGAAAACAGGAGTTTTTTTATTTCTTTTTTATCATTGAAACATTCATTTTTAATTTCACTATCTGTTATATGATTATCTTTATAAAGTACCCATGTCATGCTAACACACCATCAGTTTGATTTGGTTTCCATTATTTTGTTACTTCTTGTTGTTACCAGCCTATGCGTATTTCCAATGCGACAATGACAAAGATTCCTAAGTCATTTTTAAGTTAAAAAGTTTCCTAAGTTAAAAAGATAAAAAAGTTGAATAAATTATTAAAGATATTATAAATGTTTTTCCATATAATTTAATTTATTTAAAAAAAATTGAAATAGTTTGTGAATTGCATTTTATTATCTCAAATAAACTGTTCCTGATTCTTTTTGATTTATAGCGTCTCCATTTGAGATAGGAATGTTTTAATTCATATCTACTCTTATTGTGTGTTTCTTTATATTTTCATTATAATAAAACGTACTATAATAAAATTTATGTGCAACTAATATAGACCCTCAGAACGAATTAATCAGAAGTTAAAAAAAATTGCGTAGTAACCCCGCTCTAAATTTTAAAATTGTAACTATTTTCGAAATCTGCTCCCCCATTATCTTAAATGCTCTTCCCGAAGAAATCCTCCCTCGCTGCATCGAATTTTAAAATTGATACCATTCACCAAATCCATACCCGTATGAGCCCTCATTTAGTGTATATTTACAAAAATATAAATTCTATTTGTATTAATTTTAGAAGTTACAATTTTCTCTTAAAGGTGGACCCCCCCCCCCTCACAATAGAGTAATTTTAAAACTATTTCTATTTTCAAAAGTTAGGCCAGCCTAAACATAATTATGCTTCTTTATTGTGAAGAAATAGAAAAAAAAAATAATTTCCATTTGGGAATATTATTAATTTTAAATAATTTCAATTTTAAAATTATGATTATTTTTAAAATTTTCGATAGGATCCTTATTTCGAAAACATAAAATGTTGACAGCTTAATAATAATAAAAAAGTTTAATAACAACATTTTAAATATTCCTAACCTCAGAAGTAGAAGTATCCGTAAAACATTAATACTTTTTCAAAATCTACGAACGCGTAAACATAGATATAGAGAGACACTCATAACCAACTAATCAGAAGTTATAAAAAAAATCGTAGTAACTCCCTCCCCAACTAAATTTAAAAAATGTAACTATTTTCAAAATCTGCTCCCCCCCTTACCATAAAGACTCTTCTCGAAGAAAACGGAAAGTTAAAAAAATGTCCCCCCCCCCAGTATTTTCCAATTCTAAGCCACTATTATCATCACAGTAGTTTACAATTTTAAAAATCCGAAAAGATAAAAAAAGAAAATAATTTTTACAATGGAATATTCCTATCGTTTTTTTTTTTCGAAATCTGCTCCCCCGAAATCAAGTATTTGGGATGTACATTCTCGGGAGAGCTACTGTTTAGCGAAGATTCGGTGGCAAAATTAAATGAAAACCTTAATAAGCTCGTCACCTCTTGCTTGCTTAAGCCCGATCAGAAGCTCAACATTGTCAATCAATATTTGTTCCCGGGTCTAATTTACCCTCTCCAAACTGCGCCCCTAACAAAGCTGCGTCCTGAACTATTAGAAGGCATCGACACCATGATTCGCAGGAGTGTCAAGGCCATAATCGGGCTACCTGCGAACACCTCCACGGCGATGTTATACGCTCCCAGGAGATACAGAGGATTAGGACTGATCCGCTGCCAATGGGAAGCTCCTTTACAACACTGGTCCATTGCTCAGCGGCTGTCAAATATACCGGATTCCCTGTTTCAATCTATTTTCGATTACTCGGCTGAAATAGCTAAGTGTGCCGAGAGATTGGGTGTTGAGCAGGGACACCGCAGTGTGAAAGCTCTACGACAGTCGCTACGCGAAAACTCGTTTGAGGAATGGGCCAACTGCAGGTGGCAAGGCATAGGAGTACGCCATTTTAAAGAGACACCGAAAGCTAATAGACTTATGTATGAAAAGCAAGTACTTTCGGGATCTGAATGGTCTAATGCCTTGAAACTTAACATTAACTATGCACCCCTGCGAGGAGTCCCAGGTGTCAGCGGACAGGTCAGAGAAGTTGGGTCCCTCTGTCGCAAATGCGGCAGAGAGTCTGAAACACCAGCACATGTGCTGGGGAAATGCCCCAACAACTCGCTCCTGATAACTCGCCGTCACCACAGAGTCAAGCACGAGTTGATGAAGCTCCTTAAAGAAAGGGATTTTGCGTGCTATGAAGAGGTTTACTGCGTGGATACAGAGGGATCCACGAGATATGCTGATATAGTGGCGTTTTCTAAGACCGGAAAGTCAGCTATCGTTCTGGATCCCACTGTTAGGTACGAATCGAATGACCTCGACCAGGCCACCAAAATTGAAAGGGAAAAGAAGGAAATTTATGAAAAATGTATCCCTTTCCTTAAAGAAAAGTTCCGTGAAGGCTTCGGCGAGAGAGACTTCAACGTGAGAGGCCTTTGGTTCGGAGCCCGCGGAACTATACCAAGTTCAACAAGGAGCTTCATGGAGGATCTTGGTGTCGACATCAAGGATGTAGCGAAAATTGCAGAATATATTGTTCTCGACTCCCTGGGAATCATACACCACCACATCCATTCTTAGAATTTAAATTACAAATCGTTGAGGGGACATGTATGTATATATATGTATGTTGTTTATTTATATATTGATTAATTTAATTTATTTATATAATAATATATTTACCGCTAATCGCCTTTTATTTATATATTGTTCTTTTTATATATTGTTAGTTTTGTTGTTGTTTGTTTTATATTTTAAATCATTTTATCCCGTTTTATATAAAATTTTGAGCTGTTGTTGAGTATTGTTACTATTATGTTGCTATTAGTATTTTACCTAGTTTTAAAATTTTTATTACATTACTTAATTTTTAGAGGCCAGGTAAGACTATAGAGAGAAAATGTTATAAAGTTATAAATGCAAAAAAAAAAAAAAAAAAAAAAAAAAAGAAAAAATAATAGAAAAAAATTTATGTTTCTTTGTATATATATTAGTCTTATTAGTATTAACAAATAGTCTCTATGATAGATAAATTAGTATGCTGTGTATTAGCAACCCAATGTAATTGGGCAGCACCACGATTTTAAATAAAGTGTTTCTCTCTATTACTTTTTGTCAAAATTAACGCTTTGGATATTGGACCCTTATTTCGAAACGATACAATGTTGACGGCTTAATACTAATAAATTTTTTATAATTTTAATAAAATATTAGAATAATATTAGAATTATAAACATTCCCTGCCCCAGAAGTAGAAGTATCCGAAATAGTATCCGTGCTGACAGAAACGAGTAGTCACTGTATCCGTAGCTGACGGATATGAGAAGTACTCGGATCTTTTGGAAACTATTGGACGGATACGGATATTATCTGTATCTGCTCTCATGAGTACTTTTCACAGTTACATTATCCGATATCTGTATCTGCAGATACAATTTGCCCATCTCTGGGCAGAGAGTGACGGGCTGCAGAAGGCAGAGACATACAGACGAGCTAGAACAATGTAAATGAAGTCCGACACTCTATACAGAGTTTGAACAGAAACAAGGCCCCAGGACTGAATGCCTCCCAAACAAACTATTTAAGTACGCCGGCAAAGAACTGGTGAAGTACATGCACAACCAACTCATCGATATCTGGACCAGGGAGGAAGTCCCTGAAGATTGGTATGAGTCAATTATCTGCTCTAATCAAAAAAAGGGGACATTCTGGAGTGCTCGAATAATCGGGGGATAACACTACTTCCCAATGCATACAAGATATTCTCTAGAGTCCTTATTGAGAGACTTCTACCTCATGCGTAAAGGGAAATAGGCTGTTACCAAATGGGCTTTATGAAAATCCACCTGCGATCAGATATTTTCTCTCAGAATTCTATTGGAGAAGGTAAGAGAGTTCAGGATAAGCACCCACCATCTTTTCCTTGATTTCAAGGCAGCCTATGGTAGTATTTCGCGAGAGGAGCTATACAAAGGGTACTACAAAAGTTTTGCAATGTAACTGAACAGAAAGACCCAGGTGGCTACAAGTTACTGCGTGTTCAGACCTATCCATGCCTGCATACTAGCCGCCAGTATCATATCTCTGGGCTCAGTTGTTCATTAGCAGTGACAGATTAAAGTGCATATTATGGCATCGTGTTCACGTAGTGAAGTAAGCAGTTTTGCGATATAATTTTGTGCGTGGCTTAAACATAGATCAATGCTTAGAAGAAATGAAGATTGCATTGAATAGTGATTGTCCACATCGTAGGACTATATTTAGATGGTACAGAGAATTCGAAAGGGGCAATTTCACTCTGGAGGACACTGAGAGAGAAGGAAGGCTGCGAACGTCTGTAACAGAGGAAAACATTTCTGCTGTGAGGAAAATGCTTGATGAGGACTGTTGAGTGACATATCAACAGATAGAGGAGACATTATGCCTTCATGCACCAGCAATTCATTCAATTCTGAGACCATTTAAAGGTAAAAAAACTTTGTTGTCTTTGGGTGCCCCATAGCCTAATGGAAGAGCAAATGACTCATCGTGTGACTTGGTGCCGAAAGATGCTGAAACTATTTGATAAGGGACATTCTACATATATGAACAGCATCGTGGCTGGTGACGAAACTTAGCTATACTATTATGATGTGCCGACCAATGCTCAAAACAAAGTTTGGGTATTTGACAATGAGGATACACCTGTAACTGTCAGAAAATCTCGAACTGTAAAAAAGAACAAAAATGATCGCTGTATTTTTCAGATCAAGCGGAATTGTAGAGCGTGTTGTTTTGGAGACACAGAAGACAGTCACTGCTCAGTGGTACACTGAGCAGTACCTGCCTAAAGTCATAGAATCTACGAAAAACCTGAGACCAAAGTCTAGAATGGACACCTGGTACCTCCACCATGACAACGCACCAACTCTCCGTGCCAGAGCCTGCACCGAGTATTTGGCCACTACTGAGCTGCAACTTCTTAAGCACCCTCCTTACAGTCCAGACCTTGCTCCCTGTGACTTTGCGCTGTTCCCACATATGAAAATAATGCTGAAAGGACGTTTTTCAAGCAATGAGGACCTTCTGAGGGCTTGGGACAACGAATGTGCCTCAATTCCAGATGAAACTTGGCAGAGATGGTTTAATGACTGGCTTCGACGTATGGAGAAGTTTATTAAATGTGGTGGAAATTACTTTGAGAAAATTAAATAAATAAAGCTGTATTGCAAAACTTTTGTGGTACCCTTTGTATAAATGAATGATATCTATGCTTATTCGCCTCGTTCGATTGACGATGAAGGCAGTCAAATGCAGGGTGAGAGTACAAGGGAATTCATCACAAGGATTTTTCACCCAAAAAGGAATAAGGCAAGGGGACTGCCTGGCATGACTCCCATTCAATCTAGGTTTAGAATGCGCAATACGAAGAGCGAAAATTCAAGTGGGGGAACTATATTCAATAGATCGGCTATGCTCCTGGGTTTTGTGAACGACATTGACCTGATTGGAGGGACGTTTGGATCGATGAGGAATGCATTTCTTGAACTTGAAAGAGAAGTGGCAAGAATGGGCCTAGTCATAAACAAATCGAAGACCAAATACATGCATGCGAATCCAGTTGGTGAAGGGCAGCCAAATCTCTCAGAGTCTCAATTAGGCAGCACAATTTCGAGAGAGTGGAGGAATTCATCTACCTCGGAACCCAAGTGAACTCCAGCAACGTTATTAAGCCAGAAACCCAACGCCGAATTATTGCCACAAATAGGTGCTATTATGGACTGCAGAGGCACCTCCTGAGCAGAGATGTTTTGAGAACCACCAAGGTGCACTCTACAAAATTCTCATAAGGCCCGTCCTCAGCTATGGCTCAGAATGTTAGACACTCCGCAGAATATATGGTGCTGATTGTGAAAATGGTGTGTGGAGGCAGTGTTCCAATGCCCAACTGACTCTGCTCTATGGGAACGCAGATATTATAACTTTTATCAAGATTGGAAGACTGCGCTGGGCGGGACATCTTGTGGGAATGACTGATGACCGAATCCTGCTATAGATGTTAAAAGAGCAGCTGTATGGACGAAGACAGATTGGCATACCCAGGCTCCGCTGGGCTGACGGTGTGGCAGATGAAGCTAGGTCCAACCTTGGTGCTCGCAACTAGAGAGCAGCCGCACAAAATAAGTAACGCCGGAACGCTGTAACGCCATAAAAGAAGAAGAAGAAAGAAGCGGCTAATGTCGGACTGGTCATTAATGAAGGAAAATCAAAGTACAGTCGTTGCTGCTTAATCCGTTATCGGATTATCTATTTTTTCGGATATTCTGCAGAAAAATTACAGAACAGAACCAAATGGACCTTTACAATATATTTTTTTATCAGATAATCCGTTGTTGCCTTCCTGTTAATCCGTTGTTGGTTGGGAAATAATTTTTTTCTCCTTTAAATGTGACAACGAATGTGTAGCTACTAACGGGACTATTTCTGTTACTTTCTGGAATCCAGCTTTTTTTTCGATCTAAGAATACTATAGGAGAAATAATTCAATTTATAAATTTTATTTTATGAATCAATTATGTAGCAATCCCATTCGTTTTTCAAGTTTCGAATGTAACACTCATGGAATTTGATTAAATTGCAAGGGAAAGGGACTTATTTATTTTTCACTTCATATCAGTTAATCCTCAAACAGGGAACACATTTTTTGTGTCAAATTCCTGCCTTGCCGTAAAAGAGAGGATAGGTCGGTGTAAAGGAAGAGAGAATTTTAGCTCAGTATGATAAATTACTGAATATGCCAAATAAATAAAAAAATGTAGCATTAAAATTAGGATTCCCGGTTTCAATACTTTCCAAACTACAGTATAAATATATATCATCTTTGTATTTAGACCAATATACACTGATGACAAATTGAATATGTTTGAAAAAATAAGGGATGTTCATTTCAAAATTTACCTACAATTTCTCATTTTTCATAAAATCCGTTTTTCGGTTAATCTGTTGAATTTTATCCTGACCCGAATGCAATGGATTAAGCGGGAACCACTGTACATGAAGACAGATCCCCAAGGTATGGGAAGGCATACCCGAAAGATCAATATTGGGGAAAGTATTTTTGAGTGGGTCTTTTTTGTATTTTTTTGTATAACTTGGAATACAAGTGAATTCCGACACTGACATAAAGCTAGAAATCCAAAGGAGAAGTCCAGCCACCAAAATATGCTACTATGGAATGCTTAAATGCTTCCACAGTCGAATCTTAACATGTACTAAACTCTGCCTCTTTAACAACCTAATCAGCGCTTAAGAACCACTCTGAATGCTGGACAATTCCAAAAGCCCAGGAACAAGTCCTCCTGCATTTTGAAGGATCTTCGGAGCAGTATGCATCAATGCAGAACTCAAAGAAATTTATGTTAATGCTGAAATTGCGAAATTCATAAGGACTGGGCGGTTGAGATGGGTTGGACATATTATGAGGATAAGACCGATGAAGTACCCCAGAACCTTCTTTAAGAGTACCTGTTAGGAATAAGAAGAGGTTAGCACACCCAAACAGCTGTCAAATTGGGCTGATAATGTGGCAGATGTCGCGGGGCTTGAATATCTGTAATTTGCGAGCAGCAGTACAGTATTGAGATGACTGACAGAAGAAGTTGCAGGCGTTTTTGGAAGTTGTATTTAAATTTTTAGAAGATATTTACGAAGAAACTCTTGATAAAAGTAGAGATCATTAGACCTTTGCTGACTGTTGTTCTGAAACCACAACTACCCCGTTTATTTTAAACTTTGAAGTTAAAAGAAAGATCAACGGCTGTTTGATGTGGATTTTACTCCAATAGACATAGCATCTTTCAAATTTTCCTCTATTACATCTGTCGATGTGGAAAGAATTTTCAGCCGATATAAAGCTATTTTTTCATTGAATATGCGACACTTCTCATTTAAAACTTTAACATGTAATAATTTTAAATTTCATCATTTTCATTTATATACATACATATACAAGTATATTTACTCAAAAATATACGTAATGCATGTGAAAATACATAGATTCTAACCAATTTGATGATATTTGTTCTTACATATTTATTGTTTTTTGTTACATATTTCTAAAAATATAGTTACATATATATGTACATATGTATTTGGCATTTTATTTTACATGATTATATACCACCATTAATGAAATAATTTTAAGCTAAATTTGATATGCTTTAATATTTAAAAACAATTTTACTGATACAATACTAAAGTCTGGAGAAAATTGATGATTTATATAAATTTTTGTAAGTTTACAGCTTTTAAAAGCAACCAGGTCAAAAATTTGATTGGAGTAAAATGCTCTAACAATTGGATTATCTATAAGAATTAATAATAAAAACTGTATCATTGTACAGTCAAATTTGAAGAGCTGGAGGTTTTTATGAAGACAGTAATATCAGGAGAAGATATATCACAATTTATAAAATTGAAGCTTTATTTTTATTATTTGAGTTTTGTGACTTGAATCAAGGTATGAAATCTACAGGGGATGATCGTGGGCCATGTATACAGTGAAAGTATTTTTTATAATCAGAAAGGTCTTTATGAACAGTAGGGAATGGAACCAGCATAAGACTCTATTGTGATGGGAAATATGGTAAAGTTTGAAGTAAATTTAAAAAAAAAAAATCTGGTGCCTGCGCGCAAGACACAACTTTCACTTACCAACTTACTTAGATTAGAAATTAATGCCACTTCTCAAAGTTACACATTTTTTCACATTCATTTCTTATTTTTGTTTTCATTTGCTCTATAGAAGACACTTATTTCTTTTTTATTTAAATAAAAATTTTAGCTTGTGATAATTCGGCAATGCAAGCATAATACTCCAAGTCGTCTGATTTTATAATTTTCTATGTACTAGTTGAAAATTTCATTTAGTTACCATCAAACAAATAATTTCCTTTAAATGAACAGAACGGCTTTAATTATGAACAATGGTCTGTCATTAAAGGCGTACTCCGCATGCGTGGACTCAACATGTTTTATGAGTTGACGGAATATTTTTATTTTGTTCTCCACTATATGTTTACATGATTTTTTTCAAATTTCTTATTTTTAGGTGTAACGAGATATCGTTGATTTATCCATATAAACAAAAACAAAGGTACTTTATAGGAAAACAAATATTATAGGAAAAACAAAGCCCCTTCCCTCTTAAAAGCCCCCTCAGAACGTTTTAATAATGATAAAGCTTACCTGATATTAAAGAACACCTAATTTCTATTAAACATGACGAATTTGATCAAAATCATTAAAGCCGTTTTTGAGATAATAAAAAAAAGGTAAAAATTGGAAAAAACAGTGCCCCCTCCATTTGATTAATTTTAATGAAATGTTGGCTATCACTTACATCAAATACCCAGTTTGGTCAAAATCGTTAAAGCCGTTTTTGAGAAAATATAAAAAAACACGTGAAAATGATACAAAATTTATTAAGTAAAGTCCCCCCCTCTGGTTGATATATTTTGATGAAATTTTACAGTCATATCTCAGGCATATTAATACTTCAAATACTCAGTTTAATCAAAATCGTTAGAGCCGTTTTTGAGAAAACGAAAAAAACGTAAAAAGTTATTAAATAAAGTACCCCCTCCCTTTGAGCGACTTTGATGAAACTTTTGCTGTCCCATCGCGGGCATATACATACACTAAATACCCAATTTCAGGTTCGTAAGGTTAGTAGTTTTTGAGCTAGTCTGTTCATACACACAGACCATTTCGCGGGACTTGGTCATTTGGACTCAGGGGACCCCAAAACGTGTATTTCCGTTGAAAACCGGAAGTCGAAATTTTTCACGATCGCAATACTTCTCCTTGCTATATATTTCATATATAGGTAAGTGAAAGTAAAAATTGTATAAAAACTGTACATCAGAGTTAGCTTACCAAGTATGTCTAACTTTAATGAATAAAAAAAAAAAAATTACTGACCTGATCTCCAAGCACGTCTAAGAAACGCAAATGAAAAATTTAAGGCAGCTCTGGTTCCTACTTTAGCTAATCCTGCTGAAGCATTTTCCACTAATCTAAAACTAAAACAAAGTTATATTGAATTTAAAAATGAAAAATTTGATAATTTAAAAAGTTATAAAAAACATAGTACCTTTTATCAGCAACAAACAAGGAATTTTTAGATTGATGTGACAGATTTTTATCATTAAATTTAGTTGGTTCTGATGGTCTTTGTCTTCCCAGAGCCACAAAATATCTATGAGCAATCATTAACCTTTGTCGAAGTCTGCAAGAAGACAAGGCACTTCCAGCGATGAATCTGCAGAGTTCACGTTGCTCATAATGAAGAGAAGATAAACTAGCCAATAAATCTTCATGCTCTATAAAATCAAAAAATAAGTTTAATGTAGAGAAAAATGAAAGGCTTTCCAAAATTTTATAACCTTTTCTCACTCTGACTTGTGGCCCAGGTCCAAGAATTTAAAATTTTTTGAGAAGGCGTAGGTTTTGGTTTGCTTTTCAACTGAAGAGCATCTGTGGATAGTTGCTGGCAAGAACTACAGTTACAACCCCTCTGAGGGCCACATACTCCATCACAACATGTACAATTTAATACTCGTAATCCACAATAATAGACACCATTTTCACCTAAAAATAAAATAAAACTTTAATAATAATTGCATAAATATATATATATATATATTGTGTGTGTGATTGATGTATATATATATATATATTTTTTCCCTTTATGGTAACCCCATAGAGAGACAATTTATTTGTTTAAATACATGCTCCATGCCTTTATAAGGAATACTACATATATTGTAATTTTACAGATTTTTACATTACAAGTTTGTTCAATTACTATTTAATACACAGAATAAAATTTAATAACAGAATAAAAAGTAAAAAACAAAATAATAATAAAGTATGAGAAAATAAACAAGTATGAGAAAACGATAAAGTAAAAATAAGGAAATAATAAAGTATGATAAATAAGAAAATAAAAAACAAAAAATAAAAAATAAAATAGGAAATAAATATCACTTATAAGCACAACAAGTTTTAGGATGCCCTTCTGTTGCTTGTCAGTAAATCAAAATCAATTTCTTTAATAAATTTCAGTAAGTCTGTCTTAAATTTAGTAAAAAGTATATGCTCTGTCTCAGGCCAGTTTCCATGTTTGGTCACAACACTTCGTATTAATTTGTATCGTTGTCTGTCGTACATATATATATATATATATATATATATATATATATATATATATATATATATATATATATATATATATACAGTTAAATATCACCGATAGGAAACTGTTCAGAAACAGAGAACAAACAGCCTAATTGTGATATATATAAGTAAGACTTTTGATTAGTAATCACTTTTTGTTTGTTTGTTTGTTTAACGTCCATTTTTATGCTACTAAGGCTAATCGGACGATGCTACAGTGGGAGTCCTAAATTTTGCCTATCCAGGTATAATTAGGATAGGGATCTTTAACGAGTACCTGACATCGTACAGGCTCGGGACCTCCATTTTACGTCCTATACGAGGGACGGCATAGCTAAGGATTTTTTACTCCCATTAAAAAATCCTAGGGCCACCGCTGGAATTGAACCCGCGATCTTTAGTATTGTAGGTTGCCATGCTAACCACAACACCACAGGTGACCCCGTAATCACTTTTTAATAACAATGATAATAATAATAATCCAATAATGTAACCAAGTGTCAGATAAAACATTTAATGTTTCAATGCATCACTTGGTATTAAGGAAAATGCTGTCATATCCTGGTCCTTTATTCCTCCCGGCCAGTTTACAAAAACTTTTAGTAAACTTAACTAAACCAAGATAAAAAATAATTAAACAGAAACAATACTAATACAAAGAAGAAGAATAACCGTAATGTTCAGAACTCGTATTCTCCGTTTCAAGAGACGAATATACTCCAGTTTAAGTTTGCTGTGCCTACACTAATGGGAGGATTAACTGTTTTATGTGAACCGTTCTTCGTTTTCTTGGATCCTTTACGCTTTCAATGGTCACTCTATTGTGCTCTCTGATTAATATAACCCTGAACAGGCCCTCACAGCGGATTAATTCCTTCCCTCTAATAGAAGCTAACCTGCGATATACAACTGAAACAATTTTTGTTTTCCCCATCAGGTCTTTCACTTTTTAAGTTCTCCCTTATTACTCGGTTGCGCATCTCTTTACTGATTTTTTTTCTGACTCTCTCCCACAGTTTATCCAATTCTTTTTTATTGTTAAGCATTCTCCCTATTGTTTCCTCATCCACCATCGTGTCCAAGTAGTTCCGTTACTGTCCACGCAGCCTAAATAGGATTTCCAATGGTGAGAACCCTGTGACAGTATATATAGAATGGTTATATGCAATTACTGCTTTCTGCATGGCCACGTCTAGTTCCAATCCCTTCTCAAGCTGATATACCCTCAGGTGTTCGCTAAGGGTCCCATGTAGTCTCTCTATACTTCCTCGACTCTTTGGGTGTCCTGGGATGTTCAGATGCCATACCAACCCCCAAGTTCTTCATTTCTTCCCTAATCTTGGCATTATCAAATTTGTTGCCCCTGTTGGACAAAATTCGGTCAAGCTCACCATAGAATTGGAACCATACTTGAAATGCTCACATTGTTGCTTCTGCTGATTGCTCCTGTACTTGTTCACCATTGTCGTTTTACTAAAGAGGTCTATCATTATAACCATCTTATAACCTCTTCAAGTAAATGTATCGATTTGTAGATCACACATAGGTGCATCTGCTGTGGCTGTTTCTTCTTGCATCCCTTTAGGCGGATGTCTATCGTATTTGGCCCTGAGACAGACTTCACACGCTCCTATGGTCCCCTCTGTGATGGTTCTCTACATCCCCCACCAGAAATATTTCCGACGCAATACCTGAAGTGTTTCGTGCACTCCACAAAGATTTGTCTTCCCTTGGTGATAAGAAAGTGTTACCTCTCAGAGTCTGTTCCATGATGTTGTACCATGTACCATGACTTTGCAGCCTATGAATTTCCTATCTATTCTCATCTACTCTGACTGCCAATTTCTTTTAATCTTCTCAGATATTGGGGGGTTACCCACGAAAATATGGTAAGTTTTTCCGGGTTTAAAAGCATCTTTTAGTGTCCTACAGATTTGATCATCCCTTACTCCCGTCACTGACCAGATGGTCATGATTCTGCTTTTCTTGTGTGTGCTGTCTTACATTTTCATTAGTCGACTCCAAGCCCCTCCATATCAGCTGGATGCTCCTCGATCAGGATTTCTTCTTCTGTAGTGTCCTCTCCCTCGCCCGGTTGCATCGCGCCCTGTTCTCTTTCTTCTGGCTTCGTCTACTCTGTTAAAAAAGATCTCACGTCCCTGGATGATTCCCCTTTATCTTCCTCTATGGCATTCACTCTTATTACCCCTGACAGCCAGTCTGCCACTACATTTTCTTTCCCTCGCTTATAAATTATGTCTATATTATATTGGGAAAGGAATACTTTCCAGCGCGTTATCCTTGCTGACCCCTTTATTTTCCGTACGCACTGAAGGGGTCTGTGGTCAATAGGAACACGGAACTTCCTCCCAAACACATAGGGTATAAAGTGATCAATATCCCACACGATTCCCAATAGTTCTTTCCAACGCACTGTACCTGGTTGCCGCATCAGTAAGACACCTGCTAAAGGATGCTACGGGACGTTCACTGTTGTTTCCTTCCTGGGATAACAGTGTCCCCAGAACGTATTCACTTGCATCGGTGTTTATCGCAAACAACTTCGTAAAATCAGGAAAGGCCACTATTGGCTCCTCCTGAAGTCGTGCCATACATTTCCTAATGTTTTCTTCCACTAGCGGTGTCACTGTCACTTTCATTCCCTTCTTTAACAGGTTGTTCAGAGGTATGAGATATTGCGCCATTTCAGGCACGAATCGTCTAGAATAGTTGAGTGTTCCTAATAACCTTCGGATACCTTTTACATCTCGTGGTATTGCCATCTTTCTTATTGCCTCCACCTTATTAGCATCTCGTTTGACTGCTTTAGAAATTGGATGGCCTAAAAAATTTATAGGTTTCTAAAATAACAGTGATTTTTCACTCAAAAGTTTCAAGCCAAATTGCCAAACTCTCTCAAATTCGCTCTAAAGTGTTTTATATGATCGGCCTCTGTTTTACTAAATACTAGTAGGTCGTCCATGTATGTTTGGCACATTGATTCGTATATTCCTCTTAAAAATTTGACCATAAGATGCTGAAATGTTATTGGAGCATTCTTTAGGCCAAACGGCATCCTAGTAAACTCATAGCGACCCCTTTCGAATGTGAACGCT
This sequence comes from Aelia acuminata, assembly GCA_911387785.2. Classification (NCBI taxonomy): domain Eukaryota; kingdom Metazoa; phylum Arthropoda; class Insecta; order Hemiptera; family Pentatomidae; genus Aelia; species Aelia acuminata. The sequence continues at coordinate 89,750,650 of OU426982.1, forward strand.
GTTTTATGTCTGTCTTTTGGGTGCATTTTTATTTGGTCATACTTCGTCTTAGGAAACTGTTTAGAAACAGAGAAAAAACAGCCTAATTGTGATATTTTGATTAGAAATCACTTTTTAATAACAATGATATTTATAATCCAATAATGTAACCATGTGTCATATAAAATATTAAATGTTTCAGTGCATCACTTGGTATTAAGGCGAATTTGTGTTTGTACATGTATATATGTATGTATATATATATCCAACAAGATGGCGGATGGATTAGATGATTTGAAATACGTTCTCCAAACTTTGAAAGATGTTTTGGATTATAAGGTTTCGAGAAGTGATTTGAGGCCGAAGGTTAGCTTATCAATAACAAAACTGGAGAATTACGTAAGTAATTTAGCTAATTCGGCAACCGATAAAATTTTACAAACACCACTGACTGATAACCTAACATCTGCTCCTACATTTTCTCAAATAACCAAATGATCGGTATCAAAAAATAAACTATATCTATAGTAAACACAAATATGAAAACTTATTAAAAATCAAAATTTGAAAGCTGGAAAACATTTACGACAAATACTAATGCGTGGAATTGGCCTTACAAATCAGCTGCTAATAAATTGAAAACTGTAACGTTATTTAAGACATTAATTAATAACCAAGGAGAATACACTTCAGATACAGGTGATACGCTAAGGCAACTTTTGAATGATTTAATTAAGAATGACAGTTTTGATAATGACAACCATGTATACATGACTATGAGAACGAATATTAATGTATCTCCTACAACACCTGATGACGTACCGATTGAAGGTGGAGAAATTGCACAAATTATTAAAAATCTGGATATTAAAAAATCTACCGGTATAGATAAAATCAGTCCTACTATAATAAAAAAAGTTTTCGAATATTTTCCTAGAATTTTGTTACAACTATAGAAATTATTTTTCGAAAGAAAGGAGTTTCCAACAAACTGGAAAGAAGGTAAACTGGTCCTCATCTCTAAAAGCGATCATAGCTCACTCAGACCAATTAGTATCCTATTTTCATTGGAAAAAAGTTATAAAAAAAAGACTTATGTATTTTCTATTGTCGAAACAAATAATTGACAAACGACAATTTGCATTTCGACCTAAAACTGGTACTGATGATGCGATACACACACTGACTGAGCACATAACCTCTGACATGAATCATAAAAGTAATATGCTAGTTGTAAGTTTGGATAAAAAGGCAGCATTTGACACCACTTGGTGGCCGGCGATACTGACTAACTTAAAAAAGTAAGAATGCCCTCAAAATTTATTTCAACTGATTAAAAATTACTTAAATAATAGATCATTGTCTATTCATACTAACTACTATACGATCAACAAAAAATTATCAATAGGTACTCCTCAAGGATCCTGCCTGTCACCTCTACTTTGGAATGTACTTGTGAACACTGTTTTTGCAACTGAATTACCAAATGACACAATTTTGGATTATGCAGACGATATTTTAGTCTTGGTCAGACATAATAACTTTGAAGAACTGGAATATATTACAAATACAATCTTGACACGACTCATGCGTTGTGCTAATAATAACAAACTTAAATTTAATACAGACAAATCAAAGTATATAATATTTTCTCGGAAAAGAGCAAATATTACCCACCCTAAATATCACATTAAATTCCTCAGGACTGACACAACATGACGTTCTTAAGATATCTTGGAATTTTGTTTGACAGAAAACTAAATTGGAACCGACATATCGATAATATATACAACCAGACCTAACAAACAATAGACTAGCAATCGCAGCAAGAGTCAGGTGGGGCCTCAGGTCAGAGGTAATGTAGGTCATTAACGAAGCAGCATTAATTCCAAAGATGTTATATGGCGTACATGTCTGTGTTCAGGCAGTTAAAAGAAAAAGGAATTTAGACAAATTAAAGAGGCTTATAGCCATAAAGTTGTGTAAAGGCTTCAGTATGCTTTCATATGAAGCAGCCGTTGTTCTTGCTGGGATGCTACCAATTAATATGATCATTGACAAGAAGTCTGAATTATATAAAATTAAAAAACTACATACTAACTACAAAAACATATCAAATGACGAAATAGAACTACCAATTCACTACAGCAAATGGCTTCACCCTGCATCATACATACATGTACTTAAACACATATCTGTACTGAACCCATTTGGCTCTGACATCACAGATATATACACGGACGGTAGCAAGGAGGAAGGTAATGTTGGCTGTGCTTGGGTTGGTTTAGACAAACAGAGTAACCCACTGGAAAACCAATATAAATTCGCGTCATGGTGTTCAAACAACCAAGCCGGAAAACTAGACGTCTTAAAAGCATTAGAATACCTTACCGAAACTCTTTCTACAACATACTCACACATAATTTTACGTACAGACAACATGAACCTAAATATAATATATAAAACGTAAATATAATATATAAAACATAATATAATAAATATAATAACATAACATAATATAACATAACATAATATAACATAAACATAATATTAAATAAATAAATAAATAACATAACATAAATATAATATATAAAACCTAAATATAATAAATAATAATAAATAACACAAATATTCACGACCCACTGACTGAAGAAATTAGACTGAACATTTTAAAATTGATAGATTACAATAAATTAGTTCAGATAAAATGGGTGAAGGGCACTCAGGGGTTGAGGGCAACGAAAGAGCTGACCAGTTAGCCAAAGAAGCAGCCAGTAGCGAGGTGTTGGTGCCCTCTTACAGCAAGGCTCCGACCTCCCATATCAAGGGCCTCATCACCAAAGAGCCAGTTGTGAAGTGGAACACAATCTGGAAAGCTTCTAAGAAATCACCAAGCCTACACAAATACATCCCACAAATAATACTAAACAATTATAAATTTGATAGGAACACAATTCCTAACTGAACACGGAAACGCTAAATACTATTTAAAACGATTCAATATCATACAAACTGACACATGTGATGAAGATGGACAAACACACAATTTCAGACACATACTTTATGATTGCTGATTGTACGACACACAAAGATACAAATTAATACAAAGTGTTGTATTACTTTTACTTACTTTTTACTACACTGAGAAACAGTGCTCTTCCTTACATAGTACTGAACCCAAGACCATGGTTGTAGTGGTACATATTTTTTTTTTTTTTTTTTTTTTTTTTACTAAATTTAAGACAGACTTACTGAAATTTATAAAAGAAATTGATTTTGATGACAAACAACAGAAGGGCATCCTAAAACATGTTGTGCTTATATGTGATATTTATTTCCTTTTTTTTTGGTTTTGTTTATTTTTCTGATACATTATATTTTTTTTCTACTTTTTATTCTGTAATAACTTTTAATGTAAACGCCTGCAAAATTACAATATATGTAGTATGCCTTATAAAGGCAAGGAACATGTATTTCAATAAATAAATTGTCTCTTTATGGGGTTAACATAAAGTTGTAAACATAAAATTGAATGGTTTCCTCTATACACCTGGGGCCGTCAGAACCCCACCATGCACCACGACAAGCTCTGTACGACCTCCCCAGGAGATGCCTCCCCAGAACATTAAACAGCCTCCTCAATAAGGCACACGGGGATGATGCAGCATTGGTTGAACCATTCCTGAGGCCTTCTCCAGACTGCCTCGACCGTCTGGACTATGGAGAGAGACTCTCGTTTCATCTGTGGTCCAATACACATATTCTCTTGCACATGCAAGCCTTGCTACACGATGTTCCCTGGTGATCTGTGGGCCAGTTGTGGGCCTTCTCAAGGTAAGGCCAACTTCATTAAGCCTCCTCCATACAGTTTGCCTTGATATGCGTAAGTAACGCTCCTGGAGGAGTAGATTTTGGAGCTCTGGATTCTTCCATTCCCGTCTCCGGAGTTATTGGCCCTACAGAAAGCGGTCGTCGATGGCGCTGGTGGCCCTTGGTCTTCCTCCAGTTGGCCTTCTTGAATGCCTTCCAGTCTCCCTGTGTCATTTGATGCATCTGAGAACTGTAGAATAATGGAAATTTATACGAAACGCGGTCTGACATGCAGGATAGCCCTCCTTTGCGAAAATGACAATGGATTCCTCTGGACTGAGATGCAAAGGTCTCTTCATTTTAATGTCTGGATACAGTCACTAGGCCAAAATTATTCAAAATATGACCGTCCTCACTGTCAAACAATGAAATACATGTAAGCACTGAATGAGATGTGTGAAATATCACTGAAAAAAGGCCTTCTTAAGTCCCTAATCCTTTCATAAGATTCCTAGATAATCCTACTGTTTATCATACTACTCCCTGTAATGGCATTAGGAAAGACACTCTCCATTTTATTTTAAATACAAGAAATTCTTAGGTTTTGCGATACTTTTGACTGGGAGTGTATATTGAAATAAATCGTTTTTCGTATTTTACAGTTTTTTCCCCACAAAGTACCACAATATGGGTTCCTTAATAAGTCCTACAAGTATGCACAAACTTTAGCGAATAATTTGGGTAATATCGGTTTTTGACAAATTTGAGAAATTTATCGTTTGTTAGGAGTGTGAGAGAAGAGGTAAAATCAAACTTCAAACTTATATTTAAGTTTAAAAAGAAGTACGTGTTAGAGATTTATATTGTAAATGATCTATTAAAAAAAGGAAAAACAATAAATTAAAAAACAACCTACATAAATTTTTAATAATCTACGATGATGCGCTAGGTAAACAAAATTGGAAGAATCCTCATCAAATTGATGAGGACCTGACTTACATTGCCTTTGACTTCCTTTATAGAATGGACTGTGTGTACATACTAATCCTTACAACTAGAGTTATAGAATCTGATCTCACTCCCTATAAAATCTATTTTTTCCATTATTTGTAGGTAATAAAGTTTAAGAGAGTGAGGTTTTGAACATATGTGTGCTTTGCATTGGAGAGGCTACAGATTATCTCACCTTAAAAATATCTCATGCAATGTCCACCTTATTTACTCATGAACTGATTGCCATTAATGGATTAAAGACTTTACTTGATGAACAATAGTATTGTAGGGGATAAGAAAGTATAAAATACTAAGAACTTCCACCAAAAACAATTTTCTTTAAGGAATATGTGTTGTCTGATGCAAACAAAACTAAGTTAGTCTAGCAGCTATGTTGTGGCTAAAATCTCTCAATTTTTTCAAAAATTGAAATATACCTTTTCCTGATTTTCGATGTCTGTTTAAGAAAATGTGTAGGGAGTGAGAAAAAACTGTGACAGAAATAAAACCTAATAGATGTACAGTTACAGGATTTTTTTTCTTATTCCATCCAGGTATTATTGAAAAGTGGAGTACTCCAGAAGCCAAAATAATTTTTTCAATAACAAATCCATTCAGTTAGAGTATCAGATGTTTAAAACATAGTTTGTGTGACAAATATGGGGAGTGAGAATTGACGTGGTCAACAATTTTTCATTGTGAATATCATCAATTTTTTTATTTCACATTAGAGAGTCCATACAGTGACCAGATAGCTTTATCTCTCCAAAATTTTTGTTTTATGACGGACAATTTATGCATAGAGGCAGGGTTACACAAAATAATCCATATTATGATGGGGTCACCTGTGGTGTAGTGGTTAGCATAACAACCTACAATACAAAAGGTTACAGCTTCGCGCCCCGAGGTGGCCAAAGGAATTTTTTTAGGGAGTAAAAAATCCTCGGCTTATCCCTCCCTCGGATAGGATGTGAAGTGGAGGTCCCAAGCCTGTATGATGTCAGGTACTCATTAAAGATCCCTATCCTAATTATACCTGGATAGACAAAATTTAGGACTCCCACTGTAGCATCTGGGAGTATCTTCTGATTAGCCTTAGTAGCATAAAGGGACATTAAACAAATAAACCCATATTATTATAATGACCCATATATAAATAGATATAGGTTGTAATTTTGAGTGTAAATTTACATGAAAAATCACTAAGAGTAATAAATATAAATAATAGATCAAAAACAATACAACAGCCAAACCTTTGTGGGCTAATGCTCCAGCAGAATTTAATAATGACTGACTGAATTCTCCAAAAAGTTCTCCATCCTTAACCAGTTCATTCCATGAATGTGCTAATTGAGGTCTTCTAATAGCTTCCTGAAGATCTGTTTTCAGCCATTTTGTATCAAACCGAGAATTTGTTATTATATTTACATCTAAATAGGTACTCATTTCGCAATAATAAGCCTATTAATTTAAAATTAAACAATTAACGATTAAGAAGTGATTTAAAATATACTGAAGTTAAAAACCGATTTACCTAACAATCTACATACAGGTACTGTAAAACTACACTGATATCAATGTTAGTAAATATTAAACAATTAGCAATTATCTCCATTTTTTGGAAGGAACATATTCGTTAAGTATAACAAATCAAATTTCAATAAATCAAGCCATTGCTCTAATCAAGATTTAAGTTATCAGCTCTCTTGCCGATTTGAAAACAGCCATAAACTAATCTTCATAATTCTTGTAACCGATGATAAACAACAAAGAGGTTTTATAGTATAACAGATTCTGTGCACCCTATATGCACCGTATATTCGAACCTCGAAGAAACAAAATTTCTTTCGATTATGTTAATACATACTCGTTAATTTCTTATAATAAATTTCACTACAACATCCTTGAAAAAAAGGAAATGTGAGTAATAAATTTCTAATTGTGGATGCGAAAATACCTTGACCAAAATTTAAAGTCCTGTCCCACCCTTCCTTATTTCGACCACTGATAGTTTTATTGGAAATAAGGATCATTCCAATACGAACGTATAGCTTGTGCGGTGCAATTATTAAGAGTGATTAGCCATTTAAGAAAATTTATGAAAGAAAATATTCAAGTTGGTTAGTTGAGACCTAGTGAACAAAGATTGAATAGAATAGAGGAAAGAGAACGTCAAGAATATCGGGAGGATTTACAGCAGTAAGGGATAAGAAATATATTTTTACAAAGGCATTCTTTGGCTCTTGGAACAAGTATATTCTATTCTTTAGCTCTTTAGCCCTATAATACATCATAAAACTATTCAGGTCCTTTTAGATAAGCCTACCATCATTACAAGGCTATAGATGAGGCCTAGGTTTTCTCTCGAGGACTTCTCAAAACTCTTGAATGAGTGTACCAAGAGAACGAATAATTGGATAGTGAGATGCCTTAATGCCCGGCACACCATTTGGAATAATGCCCAGAGTAACAAAGATGGTAAACTACTAATTAAAACTCCCCGGTTTTCCACCCGAATACCCATACCTTCAGCCATAGTGCGAACGCGATGCATAGGTCAACAGTCGATCTGTTACCAGGCAACATCACCAAATCATTTACTGCATTGCTTCATTACGTCGGATGACAGGCCTTTCATATACCTGATATACTGCGAAGCACTAGCGCCACCCCCAATGAAATACAAGCATACAATGGCCGGTTGGAAGGCCTACAAAACAAAAGTCCATCACGAACTCTCACCCGTCCCGGCTCTTCGTACTAAAAATGTAGTAGACATCTACCTAGAATTCTTCACTGCAACCATCCGAAGAGCAGCCGATGCGACAATGCCGAAGTACAGGCCACTTCCGCCGGCTCTGCGTCCTCTACCAGAACACTTTCTGATACTTATTACCCTGCGCAATGAATGGAAGCATAAATGGTATAGGACAAAGGATCCGGAGATGAAATCAGTGGTTAATTCCCTTACTACTATGATCTGTAACCTCATAAAACACTGCGGCTGCCCTCTGCTTCCTGTTTTTGAGCTGGGACTGGTATACCTGTTCAAGGTGGGCGTAGCCGAACCGCATCTCTGACCAGCTAACTAACAATTCAAAATCAAAAGGGTCGTTAGCGTTGAGGGTCTGGAGGACATCGACAGAGTCGCCTCTGAGTGCCACCGTAAGGGCAACTGCTTTATCTCTAGGAGACCACCTATTAGCACTGGCCGCAGCGTTGAATCGCTTCAGATAATTCGACCAGGAGGACATACCCGGTTTTCCACCCGAATACCCATACCTTCAGCCATAGTGCGAATGCGATGCATAGGTCAACAGTCGATTTGTTACCAGGCAACATCACCGAATCATTTACTGCATTGCTTCATTACGTCGGATGACAGGCCTTTCATATACCTGATGTACTGCGAAGCACTAGCGCCACCCCCAATGAAATACAAGCATACAATGGCTGGTTGGAAGGCCTACAAAACAAAAGTCCATCACGAACTCTCAACCGTCCCGGCTCTTAGTACGAAAAATGTAGTAGACATCTACCTAGAATTCTTCACTGCGACCATCCGAAGAGCAGCCGATGCGACAATGCCGAAGTACAGGCCACTTCCGCCGGCTCTGCGTCCTCTACCAGAACACTTTCTGAAACTTATTACCCTGCGCAATGAATTGAAGCATAAATGGTATAGGACAAAGGATCCTTGGATGAAATCAGTGGTTAATTCCCTTGCTACTATGATATCCCTTATCACCAAAAGTTGGTGGTTTTATCCTGGCTCGGCTCTCCATGGCTATGGGTTCAAGTCCTTCCCCGTCTTATAACGGCTTTTGGCATAGCCGGTCTCTCGTGAACGGCTGGACCCCTTTTTCCAACATCCTCTTTAATCTTTCAACCTCCTCTTCAAATGCAGCGGCCCTCGCTTCTTGTTGGGCAAACCTGCCCTTCACGCTATTCATCTCGTCCTTCAGCTTGTCATTCATTTCGCTGGACAAATTGTTCAGCTTGCCATTAATCTCAGCCGAAAAACAGGACTTTTGACTAGCCATCTTTTCGTTAAACTCAGTAGACTGGCTGGCCAGTTTGTCTCAACCAAGTTGGAATTTATTTCCCCCGACAGGTTGGTATACCAGTCATTTATCTCACTTGACAAATTCGACAGTTTACCATTTATTTCGGTATACTGGATGGTCAACTTATCATTTAATTCACCAGAAAGGTTAGTCAATTTATCAGTTATTTCTGCTGACTAGCTTGCTAATTTACCATTTATTTCGCCAGATAGATTCGAAAATTAATTATTTATCTCTGCCGACGAAGCCTTCAAAGAGCTATCCTCAAACTCTACTGTTTCAGGATATAAGCCTTGACTCAATACTTCAATACTCAATACTTGTAAAACTCCCGTAACTGAGTCAATAAGATCGCTTTTGTACCTGCAGTGCCTAAGTCAAGCTCTTCTAATTCTCTCCTCAGCTCCGCTACTTTAAGTTATCCAATTCGTTTTCCTGGGATTTTTTCCTTCTTAAAAACCCACACCTGACACCAGTTGTAACATTTCTGTGGGTTGACAAATATTTATTAAACGAAAATATAACAATAACAATGCCAAACGAATTATCACAACATAAATATTCGAGCAGGTTACAAAAATTATAACTTTATAGCACACAAATCATATGGCTTGAGCTTCACAGGCAAGACAAAGACTAAGACTAATTGGCCCAGTCACTCGCTCTTTATATATAGTCGTAAAAGCAACCTTCTGGAAGGTGCCAGGTCTCCGTCATAAAAATCTAGGCCGTCATAAAATACACGTGATCCAACGGTTTGTTCCGACCGCTACTTCGTTCCAACAAAAGGTGTTGGACCCGCGAACACATTTTAAATTACTTATGATTGTACATGCAAAATGCCCCCCTGGTGGCTAAGTGTGCAATCAGTGAGTAGTGGTCAGCACACAGTAATATCTACAGGGCCAACATAGCCATCAGCCCTAAGAAGAGTGGGTCTTGGGCCACCCCTTTTTCTTCTTCAACTCATCGTGGACATGTCCGGATAAGGACAGAGAGAAGGGGACCGAGATGGCAGGAAGGCAGGCGGCACAGGATGGACTTGAAATATATGTACACTTGGGCAAGCAAATGTTCAGTTTATTTCTTATCTTCACGTTTCAGCAGAAACTGTATTACCCTAGAAAAATAAAACTTTGTTTTCTTTTATTATATTTGAAATATGTTGATAATTTAAATCTCTTCATTACTAAAAAACAACTAATAAGCGAGGGCATACTCCACCCCCCCGACCGAACAATTTCGACTTCCGGTTTTCAATGGAAATACACGTTTTGGGGTCCCCTGAGTCCAAATAACCAAGTTCCGCAAAATGGTCTGTGTGTGGACAGACTAGCTCAAAAACTATAAACCGTACGAACCTGAAATTGGGTATTTAGTTTATGTATATGCCCACGATAAGACAGTCAAAATTTCATCAAAATTGATCAATCGGAGGGGGCACTTTACTTAATAAACGTTGTCCCATTTTCACGTGATTATTTTATTTACGATAAAACGGCTTTAACGATTTTGACCAAACTCGGTATTTGGTGTATGTATATGCCCGCGATGTGACAGTCAAAATTTCACGAATATTGTTCAATTGGAGGGGGCACTTTACTTAATAAATTTTGTCCCATTTTCACGTGTTTTTTTTTTTACTTTTTTAACCGACTTCGAACGAAAGAGGAGGTTACTCAATTCGATACGTATGTGACTTTTTTTTTTTTTGTGCCTTTTTTTTTTTTTTTTTTTTCTATGTATGTTCACCGATTACTCAGAGATGGGTGGACCAATTGGAACGAAACCTTTTGCATCTTGTAGAGTATTTTCCCAAGGTGGTCCCATTTAAACCCTTTTGGGGTTCCTAATTTATTTAAGAAGTTAGCGGGAAAAAACATGAAAATAATTATTTAATTATCGCTTAAATTGTTTACTTATTGGAAAAACATATGGCATATATAACATAAGGTATGCTCCAACAAGCTTTTAAAACTAATTGATAACCAACAAATCCAAATATTGTATTACTGCTGGATGAATCGAATGGGAAAACCAACCAATCAAATTCAGAATCAAAAGAGTGGGGGGAGAACATGAGCAGTCTGTTAGTTATCGATGTGTTTTACGTGCTTGTTGGAACAAACCTATACATAACCTTAACTAATTTTTCAACATTAGATTTAAATGAAGATATAAATATCAGGAGAATATAATATCGCTGTCGTTTTCTGTAGCGATATTAGCATAAATAATAGATAGATGTATATTCACCGATAACAGTAAACCTTCTTAATTTAGATCTAATCAACGGTTGGACACCATAATCATAAGACAACAAAATTCGTGGAATTCCAAGA